>CAUYON010085404.1:0-10147 GCA_963573935.1 Arctocebus calabarensis
TCCATCTTAGAAGGGTACAGGCGAACCTTACTAAATGCAGAATACAAATATCTTAATACAATAAGAAAATGCCATGAAGGTTATGTTAATCAGTTTGATGAAAATAGTTCAGATTGTATATGAAACTAGCACATTGTACCCTTTGATTTCACTAATGTACACAGCTATGATTTAATAAGAAAAACAATAAAAAGAGAAAGAAACCAAAAACATAGAATAACATGTAGAAATGGGAACTGTGAAGACAGGACAGAGATCCTAGGGAGGGAAGACACTCATATGTAGAGGGCCAAATGACTTAGAAAATGTAGAGGAAATGTACAAAAATGCAATGAATCTGAGAAGAGAAAAGATTAGAATAAATGCAAAAAAAAGCATTTCTTCATGAGACCTTCCAACTTGCAAAGAAGTGGACATTATTACTCCATTACCATTTCTCTTCTTATTACTCTATTGCTATTAACTCTAAACTCCATGAGAACCAGCAAACTGAAAACTGTGTGCACGCTAATCAATTATAGCTTGCCTCCTAGTTAGAGGTTCATCAACCTGGTGCTCTTAGTAACTGGTGACGTTTTATCAGCACCTGCTTCTCAGAGACTTGTAGAAGGAAGGAACTTCTGAGACTGAATTTCAGATGACGTGTTGTCTATAAAAGTGTGTGAACTGTAAACCTGAATGCAAACTTTAGTCATGTTAAGCCCATTTTCCAAACTGAACTCAATAGTCTGTATTTCCTTGCTGCCCTCCACCCAAGGTCTCCCAAATGGGGCAGAGCATTTGCTCTCAGGTGTGCCCATGTGAGGCTCACACCTGTTATTAGGACTGATAGGTAACTTGGAAAATGCTACAGACCCCAGGTTTTTCTCCAGCCCTAGACAATGATGGATGTTCCGCTTCCCCTTGAATGTATATCTTTTGTTGTTTAGAAATGTAGTCTTTGAAACAACTTTCTATGTTTAGAGACCATTGATAAAAAAAAAATCTTTCTAAAATGTGGCAGTCATCTGAGATTTGAATTGCAAGGAAGCAAGACTTACTATTTCATGATTTCTTGCATCAGAGAAAAAGATGATCAGCAGTGGTTCAACTTTTAGAAATTTTCTGTATCTTTTCCAATTTTATTTTCTCCTTGTGTAAATTATGGACCACTGTGCATATTCTTATGAGAATAATTGGGAAACAGCATCTCATTTAGCAGGAAGGTTTGGTTGGGGGGGCTGTTCTAGTGAATTACATTTTCTAGTTAATGTAGGGTTAACCAGAAGCATTTTGTTCTTCAGGTGCTAGTGGAAATTCTTTGATGCTTCATTTTACTTCCTTGCCTTATAAATATACGACATTGAGTATAATTGAATCCTGATTCAATAAATAAGAATATGACAGGACTGAGGGTATTCATTTTGAACACTAGTGGACTTTGTACACTGTTACATGAAAAGCATGGTTTTATTTTATATAAAGCTCAGGCTGAAGTCTGAGCTATATTGGAACCTTTCTGAGTGAGCAGTGATAAGACTTGCAGAGTAGGATGGACCAGATGAGGGGTTGTTCAGAGTCATGAGAAAGACAAAGTGGAACTAATATTAATAGCAGTGGAAGTGAGATCTACGAGCAGAGGAAGTCGAATGGAGGAAAAGATAGGTTATATGAGTTACATCAATTAGAGTTAGGTTTATCTGCATGTGACACAAAATTCAAAACAGTTATGGTTTGAACAAGATAGTATCTCTTTTTCTCCCATGGAAAAGAATATGGAGATGGGTAGTCCAGGGCTTGAATGGCATGGTTATAGGTATACAACTGTAGTTCAGTGCTTTTACTTCCTGGTCCAAAATAGCTGCTTGAAATCCAGTCATTACATCCATATTCCAGGAAGAAGAACCAAAGAAGGGCTAGTCTCTTTCTTTTAAAAATGTTTTCCAAAAGATGCACACTATAGTTCTTATGTCTTCCGGGTCAGAACTTAGCCATATGGTCCTATCTAAATGCAAGAGAAGCTGGGAAAGGTTCCCCTTCATCCAAGTACCCATGTGCTCCACTAAAATTATAAGGTTAATTATTAAGATGAAAGGGGAGAACGCATGCAGGGAAACAGCCAGCAGTCTCTACCATAAAGTTTGGAGACAAAAGATGATTGTGGGGTCATGAAAACAACACCTATTTGTGGGAGTCTCTGTCAGGAAGCTTTGAAACTGATGCTTAATGTGACATTGGGCAGGTCATTTCAATTTATTGTCCCTCAGCCCTGTCATTTTTGAAGCTGGAGTGTAGAACCTTACAATCTCTAAGGTATTTTCCCCTCAAACATGCTGAAAATTGTAAAAACAAGCTCAAAATTATTAGTGAGTTTAGTTACTTGAGGTTTGGTACACCAAGAATTTAGTCTTGTGCCTGTCACTGCATGTTGGCCTGTAGAGAGAAAACTTTCCCAGCAAATTGAAGCATTTAATAAACTGAATTAAAAGGTGTAATGAATTAAAGGATTAGTCAGACTTGATATTTCACGGGGAATTAAATGTTGGTAATGTCCAGTTCAGTGTCTTCTTCAATTTAGGACTCTTAGCTATGGCTGAAATTAGCATTATAATTTATTATAATAAGATTCAATTGCACATTCAAGCTTGAAATCCTTCAAGAAGATAAAATTACAAAGAGAGCCCCAGACAGGGGGGTGGTTTATCTCAATTGAAATTTGAGTATCTACCAAGAGCCATAAACTGTATTAGGGACAGAGATATTATCAGGCTAGTGTGGGGGTCACAGACAAGCACACAGAATTATTAATACATTAAGGTGTGATCCAGACAGTGATTGAATTGTGTACAAAGTAGAGAAGGTGAAATGGTGCACACAATAAGCAGATGAGTTCAGATTGGGGCAGCAGGCTCTGTTTGGCATGTGTGGGGGCCATCAAAATAGAAGTATGCAGTAGGCAAGTAGATCTATATGCAGAGAACTCTGAAGTCAAGTTCAGGGTAAATATGCAGACTTAGAAAGCACTGTGTAAGTAGTGGACAAAAGTATGAGAATGTCAGCACCCACCCAGCTGGAAAGCCTCAATTAAAAACTTAGGATGACAACTTTTAGGGTAGAGAAAACCTAAGCGCATCCTTCTAGGCACATAATTCTTACTCTAGGACTTGTTTGGGTTGATTGTAAAATAGTTGCACAGAAATTTTATCTTCTTGAAGGATTTCAAGTGTGATTATGCGATTGAATCTTATTATAATAAATTATAATGCTAATTTCAGCCACAGCCAAGAGTCCTAAATTGAAGAAGACACTGAACTGGATATTGCCAACATTTAATTCCATGTGAATTAGTTTTTTATTGTAAAAATTTTCTTTGATGATATATTTCTCTTTATTGATATTTTATATAAAGTGTTAAAAATCAATATCTGTGTATCTTCAGTCCTTCCTTTTTGGAGTCAACATTCTACTCTAAGGCTTTGTTTATATTCATAAGTAGAAATTGAGAAAAGATCCCCTTATTTGGCAATTTTTAGTCTCAAGTTATGAAAATAGTGAAGTCAAAAGTGCTTGTTGCCTGAATTCTCCAGTCATTTGCTTTAATTTTGAAGTCTGTTTTGTTTTCTTTTTAAGTGTAAGTGTTAATGGCGTTAAGGAAACACACTAAAATTCAGAAATCTGTGTGACATTAAATGTTTGGGAGGTCATTTACCTTCACATTTTAATGTAGGTATTTGCTTATAAAGCTTGAGTTGTTTGGTCTATTGCCTATCTATAATTTTTATATGACAGTGTAAAAATGTAGTAATCTAAGATTTTGGCACCTATAGTACTGTGTTCAACATCTTTTATTAGGAAAAAATTATAGTTTGAGATGAATGATTAGAGTGGAAGTAGCGTATTGATTCTTTCCCAGAGAAGACTAAGATGATGAATTATTTGAATCTTTCTGAGAAGATTATCAATGGTTCCATATTTTAAGAAATTGTATTTCTGTTCTTGCTTTTATTTTGTGACTTAAATAAACCTATATTTTTTAAAAGTCCCTTTCTCTATTTCCTGAAATTACATTTTCAAAAACTTACCTTTGATATGTATTAACCTTCTGATAGCCCCTTAGACCTAAATTTAGATTTTTGATTGAGATGTTTTTATCTCTTCTCCCTGTGTGAATATTTAGATATTTAGATGATATTTTCCTGTTCTATTCAGAAAATATAAACTTCTACACTCCGTAGAAGGCATATAATAAACCATGACATTGTATTTGCAAGAGAAGTCTGATTTCATTTGATTTTATGTTAATTAGAAAAACACACACCTACGAGTTAACAGTTTTTTCACTCTATTTTCTCCTTAACTCAGCCTTTCTTTACTTTATTAGAAAATGTGCTTCATTTATCCCAAATGGTTCTATGTTCTATGCTACCTAGAAATACAATACCATTTACTTTGTGTGATGTGACATATTGCCTGTTTGGGTGCACTCTTAATGTATTCTGTTTACCTCTGAGATGATCAAGAAACCAATTTCCTGATGACAAAAGGATGAGGGTCCCATGGCAGTTTGCTCATTTCTATTTACTGTTTCACCCTTGAGAAATCCTTCACACTGTTTAAGCCTCAACATTTAAAAGAACCAGTGAGCCGTGAGAACCAGAGCAGTAGCTTGCATGCTCTATTCATTAGCACTTGTCATGGTTGTCTATATTGAATTATGGAATTTGAAAATATTTAATGCCATAGAAACAGGGTTGGGTTTAGACTGTAAAATCATATGATAGAACAGATACAAAATTAGCTAAACTGCATTCTGTTTTGCATTCTAAAATTACCTTCAATTTGCCTGTTAAATGCATTGCTCTCCATTGATTGGGGATTTTCTCTTTGATTCAGTTTATAGCATGAGTCATGGTTTTCTCTCAACACCAACACAGTCTATATTAGGGAGACAGGAATTTCCCTTCTGTATAGTGTTAGAAACCTTGGGTGGAATAAATTGAAGGGCTCATTTTTTTGGCCCAGTGGGGCAAATAGTGTTTATTTGTGGTTGGTATTTCATGAAAATTAAATTCCCTGAGATTTACATTTCCTAACGGATTAACTGTTGCAGAATAAATGTAAAATACCTGTGCCGGGCCAATGTCTTTCCAATTCTGAAATTAAAAGCAGTCCGCTCTCCTTTTGTTGACAATTACTCGATATCTTCATGCCTCAATTATATTTTCAGCCAATAACATATTCACAAATTAAATGAATAGTTTGAATTTAAACTGGATTCTAAGTCTTAGATTATAACCAGGATTTTTAAGGCTCTTAACATGTCATTGTTTAATTCCATTTCTAGAAAATTTGCATTTTTTATTACAAGCTGAAAATAATTTAAAACAAAAATTGACACTGAAATCCAATAATTTTTATATATCATAAATATAAAGTCTATATTCTTAAATAATGAAAGACATAAGACTATGCCTTTTCTTTTCAAAATATGAAGAATAATGGACAGTAAACCATAAATATTTATGAAAGAATATAAAGGAAAGGGATTTGATTCCATTTACCCCCAGGAAGATGAATTTGCTGTACCTCCCTTCATAATTATAGTCATTTGAAACTTTCATAGTCAGTAACAGACTAGAAATAACAATACTCCAATGCAATAGCTGTTAGACAATGTGTGTTCTACACTTGGCACGTGGGCTAGAAAAAATTTGTTTTAGGATGTTGACAAAGAAAACAGGCTGTGTAGATATCTGTCACGGCTGCTTTGTGTAGACTGTCAATGACTTTGGAAGGCATTATGGCAATAGAGTGCTATAGTATGTCTTGTGTTTTGTTAGATTACTGGACATATTGAACTCACTGATGATTGCCTTTGAGCAAGACAATAGGGTGTTGCTAAGAGAAATAGACCTTTGGCCTTATGTGCAGGTGGCCAACAATTGCTGTTTAGAAATACAAAGCTCAGTCACTCAGGGTCACAACAATATACCTTTTCTTTTTCTTCTTGAAGCTCACAGCAGAGGTTCACTTCTATTTTATTGTGTCTGCTAAGCGTTTATTTAAATATCACATATTTAAATGTATAATTTATTTAAACATTACAGTACAACTGCAGTAGAGATAGGCCGGACTTAGGGTGAGCTCATGTGTTCTTATTATATATTTAGTGGGTTTGAGATTTACAGTCCCAACCTGGTCATGAAGAGAATCATGATTTTTTTCATTTTTCTGTAGCTGAGCTTAACTTGGTCATGAGTCACTGTGTCTGCTGATAACAAAGAACATAATTTTGCCTCTCTCTTAGGTAGCTCAGTTTCTGTAGGGATGAAAATGTTGTCTTTTGCATAATTATTTTAATTAGTTCAGTTTTTTTCCATTTTATTTCAGCTGAGATTTTAAATTCCCTGAATGTGCTGGTCTTTCCTCTAAAACAGTGGTTCTCAACCTTCCTAATGCTGCAATGTATTTTCATTGTTAAAAAGAGGTGGCGACCCACAGGTTGAGAGCTGCTGCTCGAAAAGGAGGTTTTCTCTCCATTGTCCCCCCATTGGCACTTGGTTGCAGAGAGAGGTTTATGTAGCATAATAGTGAGGGCAAGGGTGCCTGGTTCATGTTCTGTCCTCCAGGCCTCCCTGCACTGAGAGGCCTCACCCAGCTTGGTGTTGGTGTCAACCTTTATCGTCCCAGGACCCCCTACCGTGGTGTCATTACTTTGTTACAGGTAGTATGAGGTACTGCTCCTAGGGTCTGGACAGTATCTCAGTCCATTCAGTCTGTAATAACAAAATAACCTTAGACTGGGAAATTTGTAAACAATAACAATTTATTTCTCACAGTTCTAAAGCCTGGAAAGTTCAAGATCGAGAGACTGGCAGATTTGGTGTCTGGAGAGGGCTCACTCTTCACTTCATAGGCAGTGCCTTCTAGTCATGGGTGGAAGGGGAGAGCAATCTCCCTCAGGCTTCTTCTATAAGGGCACTAATCCCATCCCTGGGGCTCCACCCTCATAACTTAATCACCCCCCTCTAACACAGTGGTTCTCAACCTTCCTAATGTTGTGGCCCTTTAATACAGTTCCTGTGGGTTGTGACCCACAGGTTGAGAACCACTGCTCTGAAGGCTCCACCTCTCAACACCATCACATTGCTAATTAAGTCTCAACATATGAATTTGGGGGGACACCAGCATTCAGGCTGTGGCAACAGCTCTCTGTGCAATCTGGGCTAGCTCCATATCTCTGCCTTCATTGGCACGACAGCTCCTGTGAGACCCTCTTTCTCTTTTCTCTGTGGCCATAAGTATCTAAGCTTCTGTCATAGGGCCCCCAACAGGCATGGTGGCTCTTCTCTCTTAACTATCTTTTGCTTACCTTGTGGGGATTGTGGGAAGATTTTTAGATCTCTTTCGTGCTAGGATACCTGAGTCATTTCACCCCATCTCTCTATCTAGACTTGCTTAGCCAGCATTTTCACCCATGTTGGTTCAGCTGAGGCAAGAGAATCGCCTATGTCCAGGAGTTGGAGGTTACTGTGAGCTGTGTGACGCAATGGCACTCTACTGAGGGTGATAAAGTGAGACTCTGTCTCTGAAAAAAAAGAAAAAAAAAGTGGGGGGAGGAATCAGAAGTTCACTTTTAAACACCTTACATGTGGGATGTCTAATAGATATACAGATGGAGTAGACAGTTGAAGACACACATCTAGAATTTAAGGGAGAGGTCTGGGCTGGAGATAAAAGTTGGGAAGGCATTAGCCTTTAGGTCATGAAAGTCATGAGATTAGATTAGATAATAAAGGGAGTGACTCTAGATATTAGAAAAATAAAGAAATAAAAGGGGTGCATAGAAAAAAATGAAAAGCTACTGTACATAATTATAATTTTTTTTTTTTGTGAGACAGAGCCTCAAGCTGTCACCCTGGATAGAGTGCTGTGACATCACAGCTGATAGCAACCTCCAATTCCAGGGCTAAAGCGAGTCTCCTGCCTCCACCTCCCAAGTAGCTGGGACTTACAGGCACCCGCCACAATGCCCGGCCATTTTTTTGGTTGCAGCCGTCATTGTTGTTTGGCAGGCCCTGGGGCTGTATTCGAATCCGCCAGCTCAGGTGTACATGGCTGGTGTTTTAGCCCGTTGAGCCACAGGCGCCGAGCCACATAATTATAAATTAAAGAAAATCACTATAAACCCTAAGGCTAGTGGAATGTTAAATTCTTATTCATGGAAGTTATAGGAAGTAGAACCAAAAGGCCAGACATTTCTTCGTATGAATTAATCTCAGAACCCTTTTCACCAAGGCCCAGAACTCTGCACTACTCTACACAGCGCTTCCTCGTAGATTGAAACTGGCACAGGTGATGAAACTTTCCAATGGAACTAGATTTTAGGGTGAGTAAAGTAGCAATTAGTTTTAGTAAGCAGGTAATCCTATTTCTTGCCTGGAAACTTCTTTAAAACACTCAGCCATGACCCCCAAACTAGAATAGGTCCCCACTGGTCCAATATTGGATCAGTGTAACCTTTGTTACAGGACTGACCATAGCATGTGGAGAAGGTTTCATACTTGCTCAGGCGAGGACCCTTAGCTATACCTTCTAAGGAGGAAGTTAGAGTCAAAGTAACTTGCAACTTTTATCTCCCAGGATCTCTTGAATTCCCTACACAATGTTCTCTTTCCCTTCCTACCAGGAAGAAAAAAATACAAAATCTTGAATATGGTGACCATGCTTTTTTTCGAATCCAGCTCTCAAGTTCCTAGAGCTGTAGTGTTGTCTGCAGAGCCCAGGTACTGAGCTGTGGTCCCACAAGGGAGCTTTTTCTACTTACTTGGTTCATTTTTATACACTAATATTTGTAGAATTTATAATGAATTACTGGACATTTGGCTGATTGGTCATATTGAATGATAAGCAGCATGAATGCTATAAAATTTAAAGTTTAAAACTGTTAAAATTGTTTAATTTGGCTAAAACACTCATATTCATGAAACTCAAATTTGTCAAATTTTGGTACTCTGCCGATTTTTGTTTCATGACCCCCCCATAAATAATCATATTGCTTTTTTATAGAGTTAAAATGAATTGTAATTAATTTTTTTAAATAATTTTGGAGTAACCCTTGAAAAATCCCAGGAGATACTCTTAAGAATTGCAAATCCATTAGAGAAGTTTCTCTTCAAGTCCTTTTCCCACCCTGAGATGGGGTCACTTGTCCTCTTCTTGCTAATACATTTGAGTTCTCTGTGGATTCTGGTTATTAAACCTTTGTTGGAGGTATATCCTGCAAATATTTTCTCCCATTCTGAGGGCTATCTGCTTGCTATACTTACTGTGTTCTTGGCTATGTGGAAGCTTTTTAGTTTGATCAGGTCCCAGCAGTGTATTTTTGATACTGCTTTTCAATTGCCTAGGAAGTCCTCTTCATAAAATATTCGCCCAGGCTAATTCCTTCAAGAGTTTTCCCTGAACTTTCTTCTAGTATTTTTATAGTTTTATGTCTTAAGTTTAAATCTTTAATCCAATGAGAATCTATCTTAGTTAATGGTGAAAGGGAAACTTCTCTAAAGAAGACAGGCACAAGGCCTACAAACACATGAAAAGATGCTCATCATCGTTAATCATCAGAGAAATGCAAATCAAAACTACTTTGAGGTATCATCTAATTCTAGTAAGATTAGCCCACGTAACAAAATCCCAAAACCAGAGATGCTGACATGGATGTGGAGAAAAGGGAACACTTCTACACTGCTGGTGGGAATGCAAACTAATATGTTCCTTTTGGAAGGATGTTTGGAGAATATTAGAGATCTAAAAATAGACCTGCCATTCGATCCTACAATTCCCCTACTAGGTATATATCCAGAAAACCAAAAATCACAGTATAACAAAGATATCTGTACCAGAATGTTTATTGCAGCCCAATTCATAATTGCTAAATCATGGAAGAAGACCAAATGCCCATCGACCCATGAATGGATTAATAAATTATGGTATATGTACACCATGGAATATTATGCAGCCTTAAAGAAAGATGGAGACTTTACCTCTTTCGTGGTTACATGGATGGAGCTGGAACATATTCTTCTTAGCAAAGTATCTCAAGAATGGAAGAAAAAGTATCCAATGTACTCAGCCCTACTATGAAGCTAATTTATAGCTTTCATATGAA
>CAUYON010085408.1:0-15189 GCA_963573935.1 Arctocebus calabarensis
GTATTTGCATATTTTGAATCTAACAAAGGCTTGATATCCAGGATCTATAGAGAACTCAAATTAATCCACGTGAAGAAGCCAACAATCCCATATATCAATGGGCAAGAGACATGAATAGAACCTTCTCTCAAGAAGACAGACGAATGGCTAATAAACATATGAAAAAATGTTCAACATCCCTAATTATTAGAGAAATGAAAATCAAAACCACCCTGAGATACCATCTAACGCCAGTGAGAATGGCCGACATCACAAAATCTCAAAACTGCAGATGCTGGCGTGGATGTGGAGAGAAGGCAATACTTTTACACTGCTGGTGGGACTGCAAACTGATACAATCTTTTTGAAGGAAGTATGGAGAACTCTCAAAGAACTCAAGCTAGACCTCCCATTTGATCCTGCAATCCCATTACTAGGCATCTACCCAGAAGGTAAAAATCCTTTTATCATAAGGACACTTGCACTAGACTGTTTATTGCAGCTCAATTTACAATTGCCAAAATGTGGAAACAGCCTAAATGCCCACCAACTCAGGAAAGGATTAACAAGCTATGGTATATGTACACTATGGAGTACTATTCAGCCATTTAAAAAAATGGAGACTTTACAGCCTTTGTATTAACCTGGATGGAAGTGGAACACATTATTCTTAGTAAAGCATCACAAGAATGGAGAAACATGAATCCCATGTACTCAATTTTGATATGAGGAAAATTAATGACAATTATTGACACAGTGGAGGTGAGGGAAGGGGAGAGCAGAGAAAGAATGAAGGAGGGGTGGGGAAAGGAAGAGCAGAGAGAGGGAAGGAGCGAGGGGGTTGGGATCTTGGTGTGTGCCACACCTTTTGGGGGCAAAACACGATTGTAAGAGAGACTTTACCCAACAAATGCAATCAGTGTAACATGGTTTCTTATACCCTCAAAGAATCCCCAACAATAAAAAAATATATATATTAAAAAAAAAAATGAGAGCAAACTCAATTGTCATAAACCCTCACCCCAGGAACAAGCAGGGAAAATTAATATCACTGAAATGAGAAGTCTCCACACTATACTTAAATAGACATTTGTTACAAAACCACAACATCTATTGGACCTCCCATGTATTCTCCTAAGAGCCCATTTATCTTTCTTGAAAGTCGCTGCTTCCCAGAGGCCTCCCCCCCTGAGATAGCACAGTGTGGAGCCCATGTCCTAGCCACTCCTTGAGTCACACTTCTTTGTGATCTATAGGTGTGATTGAAAACTCTTTTCTCTTACTAATCTGTCAGTTGTCAATTTAATTTGCAGCCCTCTAGTGATTGAACATGAAAGAGTAAAGTTTTTCCTCCCAATAGTATATACCCAAGGGAAATAAAAAACATGTGTCGCCACCAAAACTTGTTCCTGAATGTTCGTAGCAGTGTTATTCACAATAGTCAAAAAGTGGAAAAACTCAAATGCCCGTCAATTACTAAACAGATAAACACAGTGTGCCATATCTAGACAATGGACTATTATTCACCAGGAGAAGGAATACCATGGATGGACCTTGAAAATATAGTAAGAGAAAGAAAACAGTCATGCCACCAGACTGTGATTCTGTGAAATGTCCAGAACAGGCAAACTATGGAGACACGAAGTAGGTCAGGGCTAGAGGATGGGAAGGAGGGATGTGGGGGTGACTGCTAGTAGGCAGAGGGTTTCTCTCTGGAGTAATGAAATTGTTCTAAAATCTATTGCAATGATGGTTGTAAAGCCATGAGCACAAAGCTGTGTGGCACACTTCAGATGGGGGATTGTATGGTATAAATTGTATCTGCCTAGAGCTGTTCTTAAAAAAGACAAACGGGGCTGGGGCAGTAGCTCGTGCCTGTAATCCCTGCACTTTGGGCGGCTGAGGCAGGAGGAGCTCTTGAGCCCAGGAGATGGAGAAGGCAGCGAGCTGTGATGATGCCTGCACTCCCCACCGGCAGCCAAGGGAGACACATGCAGAGGCCACCCGTTGTCCCAGCTCAGCTCAGCTTTTGCATCACAGCCCAGGCACCAAATACCTGAGTAAAGAAGCTGTCAGATGACTCTGGCCCTCAGGCCTTTGAGTCACCCCCACCTTTCAAGACTTCCCAGCTGAGCTTCCAGGCACTGCCCCAACACCTGACTCCAGAACCCATGAGCCGTCTAAAACAGTGTCACAGCTCCAGGCCTCCCAGCTCACGTCCTCCTCCTCGATGTGTTGGTTCCTCCCTGGCCTCCCTGAATGTCAGGGTGTCCCCAGTGTCTGTCCATGGCCCTTCTATTCCTAAGCTCACTCTCAGTGACCTCATGCAGTCTTTTGGCTTTAAACACCATCCCCAAAGTCTGCACCTTCAGCCTGCGCCCACCTGAACTCCAGGGTATCATGTTCACCTGCTATGCAACACTCTACCTGGACTTCTAACTCGGGTGCAGGTTGAATTCCATTCCATGCGTATGTCATATAGTGGTGGAGTCTGGGCTTGTGGTGTAACCGTCACCCAAGTAGTGTACATTGTACCCATAGGTGATTCACCACCACTCCCCTGCCCACTGTCCCCCCTTGGGAGTCTCTGATGTGTCTGGGCAGCCACAGTTGTGCTCCCGTGTGTAAGTGAGAACAGGTGGCCCTTGCTGTTCCCTCGTTCCTTTGGCATTCATTCTTGTCACTGAGCAGCACTCTGCGGTGTGCCTACACACATTGCGTTTTCTCAATACACCCATCAGGTGCTGCACTGGGTTAGGGTCTTTGATGGGAGTGACAGAACAGCAGGAGGATACAGGACATGAGGAAAGTGGACGAGGTTGGGAATAGCTGCTGGGAGTCAGCAGGGAGTCTGTTAGGAAGAAAGGTTAGGAGCTACCAAGTGGTGCTGAGGGCGCTTGATGCAAGCAAACCACGTCTCTGTAGTGGGTTCAAGGCTGGGAAGAGGGTCACTGATGGGAGGGGCCAGAGCATGCACTCACCTGTCGGGTCTGCTTAGATGTGGGCCTGGTTCTAAAAGTTGCTCCTTTTGCAAAGTAACAATACATATACCAGAGTTTTACCTAATAATCCGCTGAAATCAAATGCATTTATATTTGTCCTCACCAAATGTCCCTACTCACAGGGACTGGAACATCCTGACACAAGGCCCTCGGGGTCAGAGCACTTGTTTGGACTTGATGACCTGCCAAACTCCTCACATCACCACTGAGGGCAGAAAAAACATCACTTCAGCTACAGCTAGAACTAAAGGCATGCCCTCCTGAAGAGCTATGGAAAATGACGGGTGAATGAACAGAACTGGAATATTCCTCAGATTGAGAAGGAATGAAATTCTGATACCAGCTATGACACAGATGAACCTTAATAAAATACCAAGTGAAACACGTCAGAAACAAAAGGCAAATGCGCTGTGATTCCATGTGTGTGAGGTGCCTACAACTGTCAGACTCACAGAAACAGGAAGGGAGACGGCGGGTGCCGGGGCTGGGGGTGGGGTGACTGTTTAGTAGGGAGACGGCGGGTGCCAGGGCTGGGGGTGGGGGCACAGTGGGGTGACTGTTTAGTGGGGATGGAGTTTCCATTTGGGATCATGGAAAAGCTCTGGAGATACCAGTGAATATAACACAACAATGTGAATGTACTTAATGAATTTTATACTTAAAATGGTAAATTATATGTATGTATATTTTACTACAAAAAGAGTTAAGAAAAATGGAGTAAGACTGAAGGGCTGTTGGCATCTGCCTCCGAAGAGAAACTGACTTTGTGTCTAGGACAGTTCAGGTGTAACAGACCCATGGAGGGAGGCAGGTGGCTAGGATGGACCACTGACCCACGTGCTCCCCCAGTTCACAGGACTAAGTGGGGACCAGTGACCTGCATGTTCCTCCAGTTTACAGGACTAAGGACCAGGGACCTGCGTGCTCCCCCAGTTTACAGGACTAAGTGGGGACCAGTGACCTGCGTGCTCCCCCAGTTTACAGGACTAAGTGGGGACCAGTGACCTGCGTGCTCCCCCGGTTTACAGGACTGAGGACCAGGGACCTGCATGTCTCCCCAGTTTACAGGACTGAGGACCAGTGTCCTGCGTGCTCCCCCAGTTTACAGGACTTAGTGAGTTTTCCAGATTACTCACCACACTGCTACTTTGGGGACCTCAGGTTTTGCCCTCCCTGCTTCCGATGACAGAGACTGAGGGACTTCCAGACATGGGGACGTCTCTAAGTAGCTACCCGGCTCCTTTTGGGCACAGATAATTTGAGATCAGGAAATGTGTGTGATTCTTACAGCCTAGACTCTCAGAAAGGACACAGGCCCCTAGAAAGTGTTTCCTACAGAGCAAGGGAATGTGGATGAGTTTACTTGGGTAGAAAATGGAGACTAACGTCTTCTTGAGAGCGCTGTGTCTGAGCAGAAGGAAGGTGCTACATAAAAACACTAATACAAAGGTAAGGCACTATTCCCAATACAAATAGGACCGCAAAGGCTCGAAACCTCCCTGAAGGTCATGGTTTATTTGGCATGATCTGCTTTCTTGGGGAGTTGAAGGTCATTTCCACTGTCCACCTGAGAGGCTCTGATTTACCGTTTTCTTCCCAGTGATCTTGGAAAGGGCAGGGGTTGGGCCTTTTTGCCTATCAAGTTCCTCAGTTCTTACACGTATGTAACAGTGGTTGAACAAAGTAATTCGTTATTCAGAAGGATACTGGGTTTATTTGGAATAAAAATACACTAGAAAAAAATAGTTATTTTAGTGATTTTTCTAGCTCCAGTTTTAGACAGATCAACTGTGCAGGAGGAAATCTAAGGTAAGGCATTAAGAGCTGCACAGATCTGGCAATCTGCTAGATCACAGCCTGCTAGTCCAATCACATCTGATGACTGATGAATTATTAAACATGTTATTGTTCAAGTTTTATATACTTGCCTCCTATAGATGGGTATTTTAATTTATGATGCACTGAGAACAGTCAAGAATGTGTCTTGTATTTATGACTTAAGAAGCTATATTTAAAATTAAGACTTGTATTTATATAACTATGATGATACAGGAAATTGGAAACCAAACAGATGGCTATTTATAAAAACTGATATCTCAGGAAAGGACTTTAAAGACACCCTTTCCAATTCTTTTGTAAACTGGGAAACATAAAATTACTTTAAGAAGAATTAAGTTTTTTCCTAGCTGCACTCCTGATTACACCAAAAGGAAAACACTTCATAATCTTAAGACTTTCACCTCCTCCAGTTTAGATGGACTGCCTTTCAGAATTTTTCTAGTCAACATTATAAGAAATCTTCTAGCTGATAAAAGGCCAAACATTTACATTCTTCTCCAGAGAGGAGTAAATCTTTATGTATTAGCACAGATGGTGTTCCAGTACTTGCCATACTAAGCAGAAAGGAATAATTAATTTTCATCAAACACGTACCATACACATATGAAGTTAAAAGTAGAATTTCTGCTGATGGTCAAGACTGTGGATTCCATGTTATGATTAATCCTAAGAATATAAACTTCTGCATCTTTAGTAGAAAGTGTACTTCTCAGTTGTAACAACATCTTCACGGAGTTTTCAGTTTGTCTGTGTCTTGCTCTTTTTGACTGCAAAGTGCAAAAGATTCCTGAACGAACTGCCTGCACATGGGGCACTGTCGGAAGCAGCCGGCACAGCCGTCACACAGGCAGGCGTGTCTGCACGGCAGGAGCACCCAGTTCACGGCCCCGTTCTGGCAGACAACACAGTCCCTGCCGTTCTCCTCGGGCGTCTCCACTTCACCTTCAGACAGTCCTGCCTTTTCCAACAAATTTCTGTCTGTGTTTTTTTCTTCTGGAGAAGAATTGTTGAAGGGAGTGGAATTGTTGTTTGCAGACATGAAAAGCTGCTGAAAATGAAGAAACAAGTTTAAAGATTATTATATTACTAAATAACAATTACTCCTTAAATCTAGGGGTCATAAGAACTTCTTGAAATTTATGTTAGCAAACTGAATTGCAAATTGTAATTACTAACTGAAATATATAATTATTTCCCCATAAATGGCCATTCTTGGAAATTCTGTAAACAAAAGAGACAGAGATGAGAATACAGAAAACAACTTACCTTGAGATCATGAAATTGACCTTGAGCTAAAAGCAAATATTGATACAATATTCTGCAGGAAAGTTTATAAGTCTTATCAGGAATATGAATTACGGACACCATGGAAATCTAAAACAAAAAATTAAACACTGGTCAATATACTTCACAAACATGCAAAAAAATCCTTCTCAAAAATAAGAGGGTGACAAATTACAAAGTATACAGTAATCTGTATAAATCACAGTCACTGTACAGGAATCAATTACTGACATATTTTTGGCAGTTATTTTAATTGTACACAAATTTATAAATTTAATATGATGCAAATGAAAACGCCAGTAAGCTTTTTTATAGAGCTATTTTTATTAACTCTAAAATTCTCATAAGCAAAATAAACACATAAGAATAGCTAGGCAAACACTGAAAAAAACAGACCTGTGAGGGGACTAGGTAAGTCAGATTTTAAAACACACTACAAAGCCTCTAAAAACAAAACTCTGTGCCGCTGGGCACAGTCCAGGTCCCTAGAAAGTGTGTCCAGGACCAGGCACGCAGGTCCCATCACATGTGAAAATACAGTGAGCTGTCATTTCAAGTCACTGGCCAAAGGAAGTCTTGGGACTATAAGTAAACAGTATTGGGACATCTTGATAACTATTTTGGAAAAAAATATAAAATTACATGCTTTCCTCGTGCCATATACAAGAACAACCTCCAGAAGCATAAAAGATCTAAATGCAAAAGCAAAACTGCACAGACACTGAGAGAAAACGGGCAAGCTCCTTCTCAACCTCAGTGTAGGGGAAGAGAGACTTGAACTTGACTCATAACACAGAGGCAGACACATGTGATACATTTAATGACATAAAAATTAAAAACCTGTGTGTCAAAAAGCACCATAAATTAAGTCAAAACACATGACAGACTGGAACCCAATACAACATCTATCACAGGTCAAGGGTTAATATTCCTTATTCATGAAGAACATTCCTTATTCATGAAGAACTTTTTATCTCTCTTTTTAATTAAAAATTTAATAAACACACACTATAGGCTCAGCGCCTGTGGCTCAACAGGCTAAGACACCAGCCATGTACACCGAGCTGGCAGGTTCGAATCCAGCCCTGGCCCGCCAAACAACAATGACGGCTGCAACCAAAAAATGGCCAGGCGTTGTAGCGTGCACCTGCAGTCCCAGCTACTTGGGAGGCGGAGGCAGGAGACTCACTTGAGCCCAGGAATTGGAGGTTGCTGTGAGCTGTGATGCCACAGCATTCTACCCAGGGTGGCAGCCTGAGACTCTGTCTCAAAAAACAAACAAACAAACAAACAAACAACACACACACACTGTACAGTGAATAAAGTATAAAGTAACACGCCATCAAATGATTCCCTTCTCCGTTCTGGCTTTTGTGGTTTCCCACTTCCCTTCCTCAAAGGCAAAAAACTCTAATCAAAAAAAAAAAAAAACAAAAAAAAACTCTAATCAATTTGTTGTGTATCCTTCATAAAAAGTAAATTAAAAATGACCAAAATACTATAGAAAAAGGGTGAAAGACATGAGCACAGACAGTTCCTAAAAACATATAAATACGTCCCTTAACCAAGAGATGTTTAATTAGAATTAAAACTGCACTGTTTCTTTTTCACTGGACTGATAAAAATTCAGAAGCTTGTCAATATATTCTATGGAGACACACTCCCACATACTGCTGGTAGACATTTTTTTTAAAGGTACAATTCCAGTGGAGGGAATTTGACATTATCCAATGAAACAACATGCATGGCCCCTTCGACCTCCAGGCCCACGCGCACAGGCTCCTCAGCGTACAGGCAGCTGACAGTGGAGCACTGGAAAGCCCTGGTGTCCAGGCAGAGAGGCCGGCCCCGTTGGTGCGCTGTGCAGCTGTGGAGAGGAGACGTCAGGGTGGTCTCTGGAAACTGGTCTAATTTCTAGGAGATACACATGTCATTATGAAAATCTGAGATCCACAAAAATTAAGAAATGTAAAATCCATGTAGAAGAAAACAAATGAAACCCTCCCAGCAACACCGATAAGCTGAGCAAGCTGAACAAGCTGAACCACGCCTGGGGGAGTCAGAAAGCTTGCTGTCGACTGCTGCTCAGATGTGAAATAAACCATAATACCACCCGTCTCAAAACTTTCCTACTGACCCACCTACTACGAAGTGGAAAAGAACAAAGTGTGAGAGAACAGGACCGATGGGGTGCTACCTTCACGCAAGAAAGCAAAGAGCGAGTGACAAACGCAGGGAGGATGAGCCAGCGGACAGTGGTGTGGCTAGTCTGCAGGATCTGTAAGGGCTGGGTCGGTGGGAACCCAGCAGACAGAATTCCGGAGGCAACACCTGAGCTCATCTCTTTATACGGTTTTCTGACCTTGGAGAGAACCAATCTAAGTAATTTATGGACACAATTTGGCTATAAGCCCTCAGTCTTGGCAGGAAGCAGGGCGAGGGCAGTTTAAGCTCCAAAATAATTATATTCAGTGATGAATTATAAGCCACTATGGTGTAAAAAATTCCACAAAGCCACAGAGATAACAGACAAACAGACGAAAAAGAGAAGGAATTCTGAGGCCCAGCAGGGGAGAGTTGGGGCTGGGAAATAAGCACCTTGCAACCGTCGGTAAAAATAAAGTCTGGCAAGAATCACCAATGGGCATCAAATCCAGGGAAATGTTTTCATACAAAGCAGGATATTTACATGGTCTTTAAGAGCCTCCCCACAGACCAAGGGAGAGAAAAACTAGAACAGTGAAGAAATTAGATAACACCTTAGGTGAGGGCTCAAAATCAACATCCCGATGAGAAATGAACGGGGCTTGCTTCAAGCGCTGCCCTGGGGACACGCGTCACCGCCAGTGCAGCCCCCAGCTGCACACGCCTCGCTTCCATCTGATCAGGAGAAGCACCAGACACGCAAAACGAGAATGTTCTATTTTACCACAAGGCTGTGTGACTATAGTCTTCAAAAATGCCAATGTCATAAAAGACAAAGAAAGGCCGTGGAAATGTTCCAGATTAAAGGAGGATAAAGATACATGACAAATATGAAATCCTACTCCGGCCTAGACCTTGGACTGGAGAGGAAAGCTCGGGGTGAAGGGCACTGGTAGATCAGCCCACAGACCGGAACACAGGCGGCAGACTGGTTAACACGATCAGGGTTAAACTTATGAGACAGGTCACTACGCTCTGGTTACGTCAGAGAACATCCGTCGTTAGGAGACACACACAGTATCTAGGGGTAAACTTGACAATCCTCTAAGAATGGTAGAAACTTGAAATAAATTTTTAGTGAAATAGTGCTGGCTATGGATATGTTGGTTAGTAAAGATATGGTATCATTTTTATGATACTTTGTGATATATAAAGTACCTTGACTAACCTTAACTTACTGTTTTCTTCTAACGACCTAGCTGTTATGATGGGACAAATATCCTTCTTATACAAGGATAAGAAATACCTTACAGGTACTTTTTTTTTTTGTAGAGACAGAGTCCCATTTTGTCGCCCTCGGTAGAGTGCCGTGGCATCACACAGCTCACGGCAACCTCCAGCTCCTGGGCATAGGCGATTCTCTTGCCTCAGCCTCCCGAGTAGCTGGGACCACAGGCGCCCGCCACAATGCCTGGCTATTTTTCTGTTTTGCAGTTCAGCCGAGGCCGGGCTTGAACCCGCCACCTTCGGTATATGGGGCCGGCGCCCTACTTGCTGAGCCACAGGCGCCGCCCAGTTGCAGTAAATTTTGAATGCACTGAATAAAGCACAGTTGATCGGCAAGAATGTTACTTTCTTAGACCACTTTAAAGCTTGTGGAATGAAACTGCTGTTAGCCAAATACTGGTCTGCTCAATCGATCCTCCTCCTCCGTGCATCGTTGTAATCTAATATGCACGTGGGATTACCTGCCACCCAAGAACCCCTCTTTCACCTTCAAGAGCATTTCGCGAGGCACGGTGAGTAGCTGGTACCGTGCACTATCCTTTCTTCTTCCCTTGTGGTAAGAACAACTGGCCCTTTCCATAAAAATGTCCTCTCCCCTCTCTGAAGGTTCTTTGGCTTTTCTCTTAGTACCCTTGGCAGCCCCAGTTCTCCCTTATAGCACCACAGACTAGTGTTTTCTTTTCCAATAATATTTCAGCTGTAGAAATGCTGTTGTAATAATTATCTTGGTACACATGATACCAAGAATCACGACGTGGCTCAAAGACAGATAACAGTTTCTTGTACCTCATGCCGTCATCTGATCTCAAAGTTTCGGGTGCAGCCATGCTCGCTTTCACAAAGCACACTCACTAAAATCCCGTACTGTGTTATCTTTGCTGGACTGTATGTCCTGAAGCTGACACGTCCTCTATCTGGTACACTGCTTCATGGAGGGATAACTCCTGCTTACTATGTACAAAGACTGAAACTGTGGAATACAGTAATACAAAAGACGCCTAATTTTATAAAGTCTGTCTTCATTACACGTCGCTCGTAAAGTATCACTAAGATAAAAAGATAAAAGGATTTGCTTGAATCTCATTCTGGTCACACTTCGAGGAAATATTGGTGTTTCAAGCAAAGGGTCTATTGACCAGCAATCTCTCCAATGTGAATTTTTTGTTTGTCCCATCAATATCAATAAACGCAGAAACTGCTTTATATCACTAGTGGGAACTTCATACATGGTAAAGTTTTAGCAGAGTTTTTATAGAATTGTTCCATTTGGCAGTGGTATAAATTGGTCTGAGAAGCAACTAAATTTAAAAAATCATTATCGAAAAGTAAACCCGTCATCTGTGCACCACTAAGTTCAACAGTTACACCAAAATATTTCTACAATCCTGTAGGTTAGTATGATATCATTTTCAATCCACTCCTCTTCAACGTCACCTGCACTATCAGATTTTACTATATTTCTTTTTTGCCATTTTTGTGGTCTAATGTCAGATTCTCAACTATCATTTTTCAGATCACTACAAAATATTTCAAAATCACTCAGACAATTAGATAAAGCATCTGCATATAATTCACTGAAAAATTCTTTACCATTACAATCCATCATGGTTGAAATTTGTGCAATCCTAGAATTATGCTAAAAACCTGAATATCTAGAAAAATAATTCTTTATAATAAAATAAACACAACTGAACACAGTCAAGAAAGCTTTACAACACCCTACATTACCTGCATTTAAAAAGTCGCAACAGCTAATGTGAGGACAGACACGAGTTAACTCGCGATTGGTTGACAATGTTTGGGGGTGAAAACTCAATGAATTTGTGACCAGCCAACAATGTGTTAAGAGCTACCATCCAAAAACACATAAAGGCAATGCTTCAAAACATTCAATTACTTACAATATCATATGCTTCTCGGTCATCCTCGTCAGCTAAGGTCAACAGCACTACCAGCGGATAGCGAGATCTGGGCACTGTACCAAAATCTTCAATTTTGGTGTCTCTTGGTAACTGGCAATATACTTCTTCTTTGCTATCCTTCTTAATACTTTTTGAAAATGTAAAGGTAAATTGCCAATACAACCAAAAGAACAAAATATTCCAAAAATGATCAATAATAACATAGCGACACCGTATTTTCCCCACGAACAGTCTAATCTCCACGTGTGACGGGTTCATCACATGAAAGGATACAAGTGCTGCTCCCGGCGCAGGTACTCCCTGTACAGCGCGTCCTCCAGCGCACGGGGACTGCCTATCCTGAGGCAGTGAGCGTGCTTCTGCAGAGCCTCGTACAGCTTCTGAACGCCGCAGCCCCAGTAGCAGGTAAGGAGGCTGTCTTCAAGGCAGTCTGTGGCCAAGGTTACACCAGCTGAAGAGACAAAGTGGAAAGAATGAAGATCACCTGATGTAACTGCTGACCCTTCACAGGCGCTGAACGACACGTGCTGGCCAGGCCGGGGGTGGGTAAAGAGCTTGCTCGAGGCCACACCTGCAAAGAGATGCAGAGGCCTCAGTGTCTGCAGTTTTCGAATGCTGTCTATAAACTCCTTCCTATTATTTATACATTTAAGCTTGAAAATCATCAGTTTAAAGGCATATAATCCCAGCAGTTTGGGTGGCTGAGGCCAGTGGACTGCTTGAGCTCAGAAGTTTCAGACCAGCCTGAGCAAGAAGAGTGATACCCCTTCTCTACTAAAAGTAGAAAAAAAACTAGCCAGGTGTTGTGGCAGGCGCCTGTAGTCCCAGCTACTTGGGAGGCTGAGGCAGGAGGATCATTTGAACCCAAGAGTTTGAGGTTGCTGTGAGCTATGATGCCACGGTACCCTACCCATGGAGACACAGTGAGACAGTCTCAAAAAAAAAAAAAAATGCTTTTTAAAATTTTCTTTTTTGGTCATTTCAAGATTATTCTCTCATGAATTTTAAAAACTGAAATGGAGTCCACTCTCACGGTGTGGATAAAGCTAACTCGAGAGACAGTCCAGCTGAATAGAACTGTCTTCAAAAGTGGATACATGTGTCCATAGGCTCCTATACCAGATGATCATTCGAATAAGAAAAAGAAATCGAGCTTTACTAATATCAATGTTAATACGCAGCTGTCACAGAGCTGATGTCCCACATACCGCGTGAAGCATCCTGAGGAAAGAACAGGGATTCCGAACATGAAGGGTCAATAACTCATCGACATTCGCTCCTTTGCTTTCAATAGACTACAATTTGAATAGATCTGATTAGGGACAGACAAACTATGAGTAGCCGTAAAAATAATGTATTCATTTTTGTTTTCTTTTGCGGTTTTTAAGATAGAGTCCCACTCTGTTGCTCAGGATGGAGTGCCCTGGCATCAGCTTAGCTCACAGCAACCTTAAACTCCTGGGTTCAAGTGATCCTCTGGCCTCAGCCTCCCAAGTAGCTGCAACTACAGGCGCCTCGTAATTTTCCCTGCAAGACCCAGCTAAGTTTTCTATTTTCAGTAGAAATGGGATCTTGCTCTTGCTCAGGCTGGTCTCAAAATCCCAAGCTCAGAAAGATCTGTCTGCCTGCTGAGATTACAGGTATGAGCCCCTGCACCTGGCTCCTTAAAAATTATATAGTTTTATTTATGTATTTAACACTTACATAGGACTAATTATGTGCCACTTACATGAATTTTTCCTTCATAGTGGGATTTGTAGCAGGATCCTGTTCAGGGTGTCGATATGTAGTGTCACAGTGCTGCGATGCAAGCTGTGGCATTCAGCACTCCTCGGCGGGGCCACACGGAGCAGACCAGGGGCACGTCTGGGTCACTGCTCTGGCCGCACAGGCTTGCTCTCTGATTCTGACTTTCCAAACCTACCAGCAATTCTGTAAGCTACCCAAAAGCTATCCTTTTATTGAAGTTGCTTCTGCTGTTTGCTAATAAGAATTTTGATTAAAGGCTGGGTGGGGTGGCTCATGCCTATAATCCCAGCACCCTGGGAGGCCGAGGCGAGTGGACTGCCTGAGCTTACAGGTTCAAGACCAGCCTGAGCCAGAGCAAGACCTCATCTCCAAAATAAGAAAAATAGCCAGGCATTGGGGCAGGTGCCTGTAGTGTCAGCCACTTGGGAGGCTGAGACGAGAGGATCACTTGAGCCCAAGAGTTGGAGGTTGCTGGGAGCTATGATGCCACTCTACCAAGGGTGATGAAGTGAATCTTTGTCTCAAAAAATAATAATAATAATTTGTAAAACTGTAGTCAAGAATGCGTTTTGGAAGGAAACATACTACATACAAATACAAGCAGATGTTCTGCAAGGTCCCACAAATCTGTTGAGTTTTTGGTTTTCTTCTCAGTATTTAGTAGAATCCACACAGAGTCTCAGATTCTGAGCAGTGACACAGAGCAATTTCTAATCACACGCAATAAAAAGTTTTAATGATAGGAACTTTGCACAGGTAATCAGAGCAAAATCTGATTTCAAATTTTTATGACTCCGAACATCAGGTATTAAGGATGGAAAGTTCTATTAGCTATTAAATAGCTGAAGAAAAACACCCCATTAATACACATACACACACATAAATGAAGTCACACATCTTTCTCTCCATGTCACCATAGATCCATACAACAAGAGGCAGGAAAAAAAAGTTCAAGGTAGATAGGAAAGAAAACATAGAAAAAGCATATTTTAAAAGTAGAAAAAGAAAAAAAAGAGAGAGCTACCTTCCCCCCCCCAGACCTGCTGTTTCTCCTTGGCATGGTGACGGATGTGTCCAGCGAGGACCCGCACAGGACCCGCGTCCTCCTGCCCCACCCTGTGTCTTCTCCATAACAAACACTTTCTGTTTCTCTCATGTTTGATTCTGTTGCTCACTTATTCAGTGCTTCTCCCCTGAGCTAGAATTTCCCCCAAATCCAAGAGGTAAACAGATACTTATTTTTTAAGGATCTACTCACAAAAAAAGAAAAGAAAAAATTAGACTCATCCTATTCTTTCATAGAAAGCCTGTCCTGAATATGCCTCTTCACCTTAATGAATTCAACCATTTCTATCTTTATAAGTTACTCAAATGGTTGCCACATAGCCCAGCAGACGATTTATTTTTCTAAGAAAGTACAGAAACAAACAGCTGCCACTTATTATTACATCTACAAAAATACTATTTCATATCAAAATAATGTATACCAAAATACTATAATTTCAGATTAAACGACAGCAGTTCTTCTGAAGGCTAGCAAGCCTACACTAACTGTATCCAGACGCAACTCATCGTCGCCTCCCTCACTGAAGCCCCGTGAGAAGGTGACAGTCCCCACAGAGGTCTCACATTAACACCCGCGAACCTCCACTCCGCCCTGTCCACCAGGAGATAAGCTCTCAGAGACAAGTCTGTAAACTCCTAACACTCGTATAAGCAGTACACAGTCAAGTCCCTGGAACAAAACAAATGCTCAATAAATGTGTGTTAGAAGTCTAATGAAGGGCTCGGCTCCTGTGGCTCAACAGGCTAAGGCACCAGCCACATACGCCTGAGCTGGTGGTTCAAATCCAGCCCGGGCCCGCCAAACAACAATGACGGCTGCAACCAAAAAATGGCCGGGCCTTGTGGCGGGCACCTGTAGTCCCAGCTACTTGGGAGGCGGAGGCAAGAGACTCGCTTGAGCCCAGGAATTAGAGGTT
>CAUYON010085412.1:0-27241 GCA_963573935.1 Arctocebus calabarensis
GTTATAGCAAATTTCTTCAGCATGTGGATGTCATTAAAGTATTTAATTTCTCCATTGTAGATGAAACTCAGTTTAGCTGGGTACAGGATCCTGGGTTGAAAGTTCTTTTGTTTTAGGAGATTAAAAGCCGATGCCCATTCTCTTGTAGCTTGAAAGATTTGATCAGAGAGATCTGCAGTTATTCTAATATTCTTCCCCTTGTAGGTGATAGATTTCTTGCGTCTGGTTGCTTTCAAAATTTTCTCCTTCAAATTAACTTTAGTGAACTTAATTATCATGTGCCTGGGGATGTTTTATTTGGGTTGAGTCATGCTGGGGTTCTGAAACTGTCTGCTATCTGAATTTCAGAATCTCTTGGCATGTCTGGAAAATTCTCTTTCATAATCTCATAAAGAAGAGACTCTGGGCCCTGTGACGCCACTTCATTATTTTCAGGTATTCCTATGAGACAAATATTGGTTTTCTTCAATTTATCCGAAAGCTGTCTGAGAGAATGATCCATTTTTGCCTTCCATTTCTCTAACTCTTTGTAGGTTTGGGAGCATTTAAAAGCTTTGTCTTCCATATCAGAAATCCTTTCTTCTGCTTGCTTCATTCTGTTACTGAGGGATTGTACTGTATTTCTCAGATCTTTGAGGGCTGCAACTTCTTGTCTCAATGTGTCAAAATCTTTGGTCATTTGATCTTTGAATTCCTTGACTTCTTGAGATAATTTTTGAAATGCTCACAGAATTTCTAATTCCAATTTTTCCTCTATTTTATTGAACTTGTTTGCAATCCAAATTCTGAATTCAATTTCTGACATTTCAGCCATCTGTTTATGCAAAGGATTGTCATTTGTGTCCACCAAGTTGTTCCTTGGGGGTGTTGGTCTACTCTGGTTGTTCATGTTTCCAGATCTTTCCGCTGATTCCGCCCCATATTTATTTTGCACCGTTTGGCTGGGTGAGTAGGTAAGGATAAGTTGGGTTAGGGGTTCTAGGAGTAGCGATTGACCAGTCCTTCCTTTGCCTGTAAGCTGGGACTAGTGTTTGTACTTTTCCCCCTAGAGTTTTTCCAACCCGTACTTTGCTACTGCCTGCGCAACTGGGTGCTTTCTTGATGTGGTGGGGTTAAGTGGCTCTGTCTTATTTTCAGCTGGTCTCTATCTTATCCCAGAGAATTGTGTACTCTGTGTTGGATTCTGAGCTGTGAAGGAAAACCAGCAGTTCGGTCACCATGCCGTCCACAATTCCACAACAATTGGAAAGGATAATCAAACCTTCCCACTACCACACTCCCAGTGTACAGTGTTGGAAAGTCCTCGGGTGATTGGCCCAGTTGAAGAGGTACCAATCAATTGTCCCACCCAGTACCAACCTCAAATCAAATAGTTGAAAAGTATCTTGCAACTAGACAGCAGAAGTCTGCTGGCAGCTTTAGTATAACTTGCTCCAGGGTTCTGTGAGCTCAGGAGGGCCCCCCCAGCCAGTAAATTAACCTGGGAAGGTTGATGTCTCTTTCCCCCCCTTGCCCCTCTGTAACATCCAGTCTCTGGTAACCCTGCAGGGATGTGATCCAGTTCCCTCCAATGAGCAGATGCTCTAGAGGTTTGCACCTGCCTAGGTCACATGGAGCTCTTTGGCTCCTCAGCCAGTCCACCAGTTATGTCGGTGTTGGCGAGGGGAGGTGCGGTCTGACAACCTGGGTACTTGATAGGGGCTGAGGCAATTCACTCAGTTCCAGCCCTGTCCCTGATTGATGTAAAGTAGATGAAAAAGCTGATAGAACAGAACAAGTTCGCAGAATTTCTGCCCTGTGGGAGAGACGCTGAGCTGCTAATAGTCCTTACTCAGTCTGTGATCTTCAGCCCTTTGTCTCAGCTGTCATCCCCTGAGGGCCAGGTGTGGTCGAAATTTAGCAAAGCTTTCTCAGTGCTGGGCTTGGTGCCTCAGGGGACCGCCTGTTCCCTTGTCTGCTTTGGCCAGCCACCTTTCAGCTTACTCTCCTCTCACCGCTCCCAAGCTGGGAGAACAGCACAGACCAGCAGCAGCCCGCGCCCTGTCCACACCCCTCGAGAAAATGTCCAAGAATCTGGACTCCATCGGGGATAGACCTCCAGACCTCAGGGTGAGAGTGGAGGGGATTGCCGAGAGTTCCAACTTGCAGGTAGAGAATATATATGGCTTTTATACAGCTTTATGCCTGGCTGGAGAGTGCTGCGGCACCCTAGTAGGGGAAGGAGGTCTAGTTTTTAGAGGGTCTCTCCTGTGGGGTATAGTGGGAGGACATCTGAACTCTGCTCGCTTGTTTGTATGGAGGTATGGAGTATACTGTGAACTATTCTCATGGGGGAGGGGACTCCTGGTGGTGTGCTTTGTACCTTTTATTTGTATCCTTGGGGTCGCAGGTCGCTCCAGCAGGATTGATGTGCGTTCCTCGACCTTGTCTCTTGGCTCAGCTCCAAACCATTGGCTTTCTCGCTAAATTTCTGTCCTTTAACTCTCCTTCTGGACAGGAGCGTCTGCAGAACGCTGGTTACAGACCGCCGTCTTGGCTCCTCCCCCCTCATGGCATTTTCTTAATCACTATATGAAGACATTTATATTCTGCATTTAGTAAGTTTCACCTGTACCCTTCTAAGATGTAGCATAGGTGCTTAGCTTCTTATTGGAGGATCTATCCAACACTCCCAAAGGAGTGTTAAAATCTTCGACTACTATGGAGCTGGAGTAAATCAAGTTGCTCATGTCTGTTAGAGTTTCTCTTATAAATTGAGGCACATTCTGGTTGGGTGCATAAATATTAATAATTGAAATCTCATCATATTGAATAGTACCCTTAATAAATATGAAGTGTCCAACTTTATCCTTCCTTACTTTTGTTGGTTTAAAGCCTATTGTATCTGCAAATAAAATTACAACACCTGCTTTTTTCTGCTTTCCATTTGCCTGGAATATAGATGCCATCCCTTCATCCTGAGTCTATATTTATCTTTTAAGGTAAGATGAGATTCTTGTATGCAGCAGATACCTGGCTGAGTTTTTGCATTCAGTCAACCTACTGTGCCTCTAGGGGACCATTTAAGCCATTCACATTAATTGAGAATGTTGATAAGCCTGGTAGAATTTTGGGTATCGTGTTTTTCAAACATCTGGTGGACATTTTTAATCCTTTTGCTACCGTGGAAGTTGGGTTTTGATTAAAAGTTTCTGAGTGAGTTTACTTTTGTGGTTGAGGATTGTGCTGGTCATTATGGAGGATAGGTCTGAGACTATCCTGCAGAAGTGGTTTAGTTATGGCAAATTTCTTCAACATGTGAATTTCATTAAAATATTTAATTTCTGCACCATAAATGAAACTTGGTTTAGCTGGATATAGGATCCTGGGTTGAAAGTTATTTTGTTTTAGGAGATTAAAATCTGACCACACTCTTCTAGCTTGAAAGGTTTCAGCAGAGAGACCTGCAGTTATTCTAATGTTCTTCCCCTCATAGGTTATGATTTTCTTACATCTGTCTGCTTTAAGAATTTTCTCCTTCATTTTAATGTTTAGTGAAGTTAATTATGATGTGCCTGGGGGATGTCTTATTTGGGTTAAGTCATGCTTAGGTTCTGAAACTGTCTCT
Source organism: Arctocebus calabarensis (assembly GCA_963573935.1). Lineage (NCBI taxonomy): Eukaryota > Metazoa > Chordata > Mammalia > Primates > Lorisidae > Arctocebus > Arctocebus calabarensis. Next base: position 3,608 of record CAUYON010085412.1, read on the forward strand.
ATCTGAATTTCAGAATCTCTTGGCATGTCTTGTAAGTTCTCTTTCATAATTTCATGAAGAAGTGCCTCTGTGCCTTGCAAAGCCACTTCCTCTCTTTCAGGGATCCCTATAAGGCAAATATTGCTTCTCTTAGAATTATCCCAGATCTCTCTGAGAGAACGACCTGATTTTGCTCTCCATTTCTCTTCCTCTTTGAGAGTTTGACAGCATTTGAAAGTTTTGTCTTCATTGTCAGAAATCCTTTCTTCTGCTTGCTTCATTCTGTTACTGAGGGATTGTACTGTATTTCTCAGATCTTATGGGCTTCAAATTCTTTTTTTTTTTTGTAGAGACAGAGTTTCACTCTATCACACTTGGTGGAGTACTGTGGCATCACACAGCTTACAGCAACCTCCAGCTCTTGGGCTTAGGCGATTCTTTTGCCTCAGCCTCCCGAGTAGCTGGGACTACAGGTGCCCACCACAACGCCTGGCTATTTTTTGATGCAGTTTGGCCAGGGCCGGGTTTGAACCTGCCACTCTCAGATATGGGGCCGGAGCCTACTCGCTGAGCCACAGGTGCTGCCCAAGGGCTGTAAATTCTTGTGTCAGTATGTCTAAATCTTTGGTGATTTTGTCTTTGAATTTGTTGAATTCTTGAGAGAAGTTTTGAAATGCTCCTTTAATTTCTTTCTTTCTTTTTTTTAAATAAATGTATTTTATTATTCTTCATTACATTGCTCCTTTAATTTCTAATTCCAATTTTACCTCTGTTCTATTGATTTTATTTGCAATCCAAATTCTGAATTTGGTTTCTGACATTTCAGCCATCTGTTTATGAATGGGATCTTCAGCTGTGTCCACCAAATTATTCCTTGAGGGGGTAGATCTACTCTGGTTATTCATGTTGCTGAAGTTTTTCTGCTGATTCCACCCCATGATTATTCTATACCATTTGGCTAGATAAGCAGATAAGGAGAAGTTGGTTTGGGGGCTCCAGGAGTAGTGATTGGCCAGTCCTTTGCCCCAAAGCTGGGACTGGTGTCTGTACCTTTTCTCCTAGGGCTTTGCCAAATATGTGTACAGTGCTATGGCCTGAGAAACTGGGGGCCTTCTTGGTGTGGTGGGGCTAAGTGGCTGTGTCTTATTTTCAGCTGGCCTCTGTTTTACCCTAGTGAATCAGTTACTCTTGGTTGAAGTTTCAACTGTCGAGAAATACCAGCAATTAAGTAACCCCTTCCCCCACAGGCAACAATTGGCAAAGGAAAATCAAGCCTTCACACAACCACACATCCAGGGTGCCACTAGGTGATTGGCCCAGTTCAAGAGGTGCAAATCAATTGTCCCAGTCAGCACCAGTCTCAGATGGGAGAGTTTGAAAGGTCTTTGGCAACTAGATAGCAGGGGGCTGCTGGCAGCTCAAGTATAGCTTGCTCTGGTGCTCCATGAGGTCAGAAGGACCTCCCAGCAAATAAATTGTTCTGGGAAGGTTGATGCCTCCTTTCCCACCTTGCACCTCTGTCACACCTAGTCATTGGTAACCCCTCAGGGCTGTGATCCAGTTCCCTCCAAAAAGCAGATGCTCCAGGAGTTTGCACCTGCCTGAGTCACAGGAGAACTATGTTCCTCAGCCAGGCCACTACTACCTGCCACTATCCAGCAGGGGGAGGTGAAGCCTGACTACCTTGGGTGCTTAATGGGGCTGGGGTGTTTCACTCAGTTCCAGCTCTGCCCCTGATCGATGTTGCTGACAGAACAATTTCGCAGAATTTGTTTCTGTCCCAGCTATATTTCCGTTCAGATCAGATGCTGTTTGAGCAACTCTGCCCTGTCTGTGCCACTCCCCAGTCTAGGCTGCAGTTCCTGTTATGGCAGACGTGGTCAGAAGAGATACTTACCTGTCAGTTCCAGCCACTGCCTGCCTGCCTGCCTTTGTCTCAGCTATGATCCCCTGAGTTCCAGGTGTGTCTGAGGTTCAGTGAAGCAGTCTTCTGTGTCAGCTGTGCCCTGGGAGTCTGCTGTCTCTGTGCACGTGTATTCTAGTACCTGCGCTCTGCCCAGGCTGGTGCCGCCTCAGGCATACTCTTTATTCACAGTGTCTGAGTTCCATCCCAGATCTGTTCCACCAGTGGCTGCCACTGGAGAAGATGCCTGGCTTCCTCTGATTGCCCAGAGAGATTGGGAATGTCTTTTCAAAATATGCCCAGGGGTGTGAGCCCTATTGTTACTGCTGTTGCAGCTGCTGTTCTGTGCCTTGGGGCACTGCCACTCCTGTACGGTTCCCTCTCAGCTGACCGTCCTCTCCTTTCTCCCATTCCAGAGAATCACCACAGGTCAGCAACAGCCCATGCCTTGTCCACACCCCTCAAGAAAATGCCCAAGAATCTGGATTCCATGGGGGACAGGCTTCCAGACCTTGGGATGAGAGTGGAGGGGAGTGCTGAGAGTTCAAAATTGCAGGTAGAGAATATATACGGTTTTATAAAGTTTTATGCCTCACAGGAGAGTTGCATGGCACCCTAGTAGGGAAAGGAGGTCTGGTTTTTAGAGGATCTCTCCCGTGGGATAAAATGGGAGGATATTTGAACTCCATTGGCTTGTTTGTATGGAGTCCTCTCATAGGGAGGGGACTCCCATCTGCTCAGTGATGGAATTTTTACATTTTGTTTGTATCCTGGGGTCGCAACTCACTTTAGCAGGGTTGATAGGCCTTCTTCAATCTTCTCTCTTGGCTCATATCTGAGCCATCAGCTTTCTTGCTAGACTTCTGTCCTTTAAGTCTCCTTCTGGATGGAAGCCTCTGTGGCAAGTTGACTCCAGTCGGCCATCTTGTGCTTGCCCCCAAAACAGAATTTTTTATTTTGATTTTTTAGAGACAGGCTCTTTCTGTGTCACATGGGCTGCTAGAGTATAGTGATACAATCATAGCTTACTATAACCTCTAACACCCAGGCTCAAGCAGTTCTCCTGGCTTAGCCTCTTGGGTAGCTGGGGACTATGCCTAGCTACTTGTTAAAAATGATTTTATTATTATTATTATTATTGTTATTATTATTTAGACAGAGTCTCACTGTTGCCCTGGGTAGAGTGTGATGGAGTCATAGCTCACAGCAATCTCAAACTCTTAGGCTCAAATCATCCTCTTGCCTCAGCATCCCAAGCAGTTGGGCCTACAGTTGCCTGCCACAATGCTCAGCTAATTTTTCTATTTTTGGTAGAGATGAGGTCTTGCTCTTGATCAGTCTGGTCTTGAACTCCTGAGTTCAGGCAATCTACCCACACTGGCCTCCTGGATGCTCAGCCACTGTGCCCAGCCTAAATTATTTTTTTGTAGAGACAGAGTCTTGCTATGTTGCCCAGTATGTTGTCTCAAACTCCTCATCTCCCATGATCTCCCATTTCCTCCTCCTCCTAAACTGCTTGGATTATAAGAGGGGGGGCCCTCTGTGCCCATCCCAAGAACAGAATTTTCAAGTGATGCTTCTACCAGGGAGTAGAAACTTTCTTGATCTGTCAGTGGGTGTCTGTCCTTCCAATTCCTAAATGAAAATCTAACACTGGGGGATATTTGGGAGGCAAGGGGGCAAGTGGAATATAATTTATTCATGGTCTGGATATGCTGGCATTGGATAGGCATGGTTGCAGCTTGTTGTGTGTGTGTTGTCACTATTTGCTGATTACTTGGTAGAGGTGGAGGCCATAGTTTCTGTTTTCACAGAGCTTGTGGCAGCAAAAGAGAAGCTAGGTATGCTGTGTTTCTTTTCCTTCTATTGAGAAGATTTCTTCTGACACTTCCCCCAGTTCCTAAGAGAAAAATAGTATTGTTTCTTCCTTGCTACAAAAGGAACCTGGGGCAGAGGGCCCTTTGCTAAAATTCACATGTAAGTTTGGCATGAGAACCAATGTCTTGCTGAATGCTAACTCCAGAATTTGGGGGAACTTCTGATTCAGAGTGGCAGCTGCTTTGACTCTGAGTTGGAAGAAGGTGCTGGAAAATATTTTCTTATGAATCATGGGAATTATTCTTTTGCTAGTGAAAAAAAATACTTGGTTTGGAATCTTACACAAGATAAGGAAGAAAAACAAACCAACAAAACAAATAGGAAGACATATAATATATCAAAAGGTCTGGCACTCTATATGTCTAAATAAGTGTTGCTGTCAATGCCATATCATAAAATGTCAAAACCATCTTCAGTCTCCTATCTGTGGTCTATTTTTGGCATTCCAAAAGCAGCTAAATGTTATTTTCAGGGGAGTATTATGCTGAAGGTTATAAATTGAAGTACTCAGATTCATTTATAAACCACAGTATTAAATTTAAGGTATTGCTATTTAACATTTCTAAAAGCTATGCTTACATTTTTTACATTTTGTACTTTTTCATCTGACAGCATTTCAGAATTTTACTCCACTTTATAAATAAGGGTAGAATCAGGTCTCCCCTGAGATCTTTCAATGCTGGAAGTTGTTTCACTGTTCTACACCAGTAATATTCAACACGGATGAGAATAGAACATGAAGAAAATAAGCACAACTTCATCTCCCGAATTTCAGATTTATAAAGCTTTCAATTGCATCCTTACATCCTTCTAGTGCATATATGAAATTCCCTGACTACCTCACTTTGGTATGCACTAATAGCTAATATATACTTTCCCCCCTGAACCTAAACCTCCAATTTGGCAGCATGGAAATAGTGACGTTGTTGGGAAGTAGATGTCACCAACTCAGGAAATGGTGGGGCTAGATCACAGGATAAGGTGTTCCTAAGGGAAGTAACACTGATTTAGGGTTTCAGCCTACTGTTTCAGGACTGAGATCCAACAGAAATTGAGTACTTGCTATGTACTAGACCTGTGCTAGGCATCAAACCTTATGTCATTTAATCTTTACAATGATTCTGAGAGGCTGGCATATAATGCATCATTATCTCTATTTTATAGAGAAGGAAATTGATGCTCAGAGAGGTTAAGAATGTGTTAGAAGTTGCATACTGAAAAGCAACAGAGTCAGATTCATGTTCCAATTTCTCCTTTATGCTGCTTCTTCCTTGGAGGGGAGAGAAGATGGAAGTATCTGAAATCGTATGTATCTGTGTGTAAAACTTCAGTTTCTATACCTTTTCTTCAGCACGTGGATGATTTTGATCTGGCACATGGTTCTGTGGATTTTCAGGTGGGAAAATAATTTGAAATGATGCCTCTGCACCCAAATTTGAGTCCATGTAATTAAGCAAAACTCAGAAACACTAATGTTGATTAGTAAAATAAGCACAATAAATCGATTATCCATTTAATGAGGGAGTGACTGCTATGTCCCTTACAATTGCTGTACTTTAAAATAACCCAAAATACCTAAAATAAATGTTATAAAAGAATGATCAATCCATTTATTAAGAGAAAAATCTTTAAAAATTAATTCCTTTTTGTTTGGGGGAGGTGAAAAGGCTTCTGGAAGGGAGGATAGGGAATGTGTGGGGCATGTTGAAAGGTTTTTTTTTTTTAACATATTAAATATTTCACAAATATCAAATATTTGTCAACTAAGCTAGTATGCTTTGCCTCTGTCTTCCCTCTATCATTGATCCATATTCTCTTTTCTGTAGATAATGGCTAGGCATATAAAAATTTTAGCACATAGTTCCTTAGATTAATAAAATATTCTATAGAATTTGTTTTTGTTCTGCAAATGCTTCATATATGCATAAAGATGTTTCCTATTTGTGAGGTGCAGGATTCTATTTCTGCCTATTAGATTAAGCTTGTCAAAGTATGTCATGTGAATTTTCAGAATCTCTGTTTACCTGCTTGACACATTTCTAGTAGAGGTGTTTTAAAATCTCTCATGTTTGGCCTGGCACGGTGGCTCATGCCTGTAATCCTAGCACTCTGGGAGTCCGAGGTGGATGGATTGCCTGAGCTCACGAGTTCAAGACTTGCCTGAGCAAAAGCAAGACCTCATTTCTAAAAAATAGCGGGGTGTTGTGGTGGATACCTGGAGTCCCAGCTACTTAGGAGGCTCAGGCAAGAAGGTTGCTTGAGCCCGAGTTTGAGATTGCTATAAGTTACAACTCCATAGCACTCTATCCAGGGTGACAAACTTAGACTCTATCTCAAAAAACCCCTCTCACTATTGTTGTTTTGTCTAGTTCTCATTATTATGTTAGTTTTAGCTTTATAAAATTGAGGCCAAAGTTTTAGACGTATACATATTTATTGCTGTAACTTCTAGTAAGAATAATTTTAAAAATTATTTCCCTTTAATATATTTTCTTATTTGAAACACTTCAATAATTTTTATTAGTATTCTCATAATATAACTTTTTTAGCACTTTATTTTCAAAACTTCTGTGTACTTTTGATTTTATGTGTTTTTTGCAAATTATATATATATTTTCCTTGACAATCTATATTATTATTATTATTCTTATTTTTTTTTTGTAGAGACAGAGTCTCACTTTATCACCCTCGGTTGAGTGCTGTGGCGTCACACAGCTCACAGCAAACTTGCACTCCTGGGCTTGGGCGATTCTCTTGCCTCAGCCTCCTGAGTAGCTGGGACTACAGGCACTCGCTGCAATGCTTAGCTATTTTTCTGTTTTGCAGTTTGACTGAGGCCGGGCTTGAACCTGCCACCTTCGATATATGGGGCCGGTGCCCTACTCGATGAGCCACAGGTGCCGCCCGACAATCTATATTATTTAAGAAATGGTTTAATCCATTCACACATATTATGATTATTGGTATATTTGGCCTTTTTCTACTATCTAATTTCTGTTCTCCTGTTATCTACTTTCCCTTTGTTTCTTTTTTCATCCTTTTCTTCTTTCCTTCCTTCCTTTCTTCCTGCTGTCCTTTCCTCTCTGCCTTTTTCTTTCTGTCAAAGTAATAGAATTTTATTTTATTTTATTATTTTTTTTGTAGAGACGGAGTCTCACTTTGTCGCCCTGGGTAGAGTGCCATGGCGTCACACTGCTCACAGCAACCTCCAGTTCTTGGGCTTAAGCGATTCTCTTGCCTCAGCCTCCCTAGTAGCTGGGACTACAGGCGCCCGCCACAGTGCCTGGCTATTTTTTTGTTTTTGCAGTTCGGCCGAGGCCGGGCTTGAACCCGTCACCTTCGGTATATGGGGCCGGCGCCCTACTCGCTGAGCCACAGGAGCTGCCCAGAATTTTATTTTTTATATACCTTTCTCTTTTTGTTCCTTTTCTGGTTTAGAAACTGAAGTTTTACACACACATACACACATGCATTATATAGAAATGTAAGTGATTGTCACAAGTATACATGTAAGAATGTGTGTCCATATGTAAGAATGTGAATACATATTATAATCCATGAGTATTCTCATTATTTCTGAAATTATTTTTATTTTGCTCATGCTTTTACATGATTGTTTGCTTGGGTATCAACTTGTAAATTGAAGTTTGTTGTCTCTAAACTTTAAATATTATTATTTCATTATTTTCTGGCATCTCTTGAAATTGATGAGAAATCTTCTGACAATAAAAATGTTAAGAAAACTGTTGATTGTTTTTAGGTATTTTCTTTGGTAATTTATAAAGGTTTTTCTATTTGTTAATATTCTTCTGAGTTATTCTAGTGTGTCTGGATGCAGATTTATCTTAGTTCATTCTGATTGTACTAAAAGTGATCTTTTAATGAGTACTCACAGTTCTTTTTTTTTTATATTTTAAATAATTATAGCCATGGTTTTTAAATTTTTTTTGCAGTTTTTGGCTGGGGCTGGGTTTGAACTTGCCACCTCCGGCATATGGGGTCAGCGCCCTACTCATTTGAGCCACAGGTGCCACCCACCATGATCTTTTTGAATATTGTATCCCTTTACCTATAATAACCTTCTGCCAGGACTACTACTAGGAATTAGAGACTCTTAATTTGTCCTTCATGCCTTTTAACTTTTCATGTTTGTTTTGAATCTTTTCATCATGCTTTTCTAAAACTAGCTAAATTTTTCTTTTTTTAAATTAAACCATAAGCACATAGATCATAGATACATTGATGCCTTTATGGGGTACAATGTGCTGATTTTATATACAATTAGGAATGCTTACTAATTTACCGATTTTCTGTGTTGTTCAGATTTTATCATACTTGAATTTTTAAACCCTAGTGACAATATTTTTAATTTGTTATTTATTTATTCCAAAATATTAAGGTGGTACAAATGTTTTTGTTAAATGGATGCTTTGTATAAAATGCTTAAATCTGGGTGTTTAGGGTGCTCATAACTCAAGTAGTGTTCACTGTACCCGACAGGTAAGTTTTTATCCCTCTCCTATGTTTTACCCTCCCCACTTCTTGGTTTACAATGCCCCTTACATCTCTCTGTGCCCAAGTGTACTCTAGCTCCAACTTATTATTAATGAGAGCATGTGGCATTTGTTTTTCTAGTCCTGAGAAACTTCACTTAGGATATATATTTTTTAATTTCTAAACATTTAATGCATTCATTTTATATCCCCACATATTATTTCTCTAATCTTGTTTTAAAATTTATCATTAAAAAAAATGAAGGTGGGGCGGCACCTGTGGCTCACAGGAGTAGGGTGCCAGCCCCATATACTAGAGGTGGTGGGTTCAAAGCGGGCCCCAGCCAAAAACTGCAAAAAAAAAAAAAAATATATATATATATATAAAATGGATGTGATTTTCTCAATTACCTCTTTCAGGACTTTGGTCATTTCCTTTATATTTGTTTATCTAGAAGAGGGTTGCTCAACTGAAACACTGCTGACATTTTGGGCTGATTGCTCTGCTGTGGTGGGTGTCCTGTGCACTTAGGGTGTTTAGTGGATCTACGGCTTCCACCTGCTGCATGTAGCACCTTTACCCCACCAGACAGACAACCAAAAATGTCTCCAGCCATTGCCAGTTGTTCTCCAGTTGACAAAATTATCCCAAATAAAAAAACCCAAAAATACTCCTAAACAGAAAACAACAAGTGATGGTAAGGATGTGGAAAAATTGAAACCCTTGTGCTTATCTGGTGAGAATGTAAAATCGTGCAGCTACTGTGGAAAACAGTACTATCTGTTGATCTTCAGAAAAATTAAACATAGAATTACCATACGATGCATTCCACTAGTGTGTACATACTCATAAAAATTGAGAGCAGTGACTCAAATGGATATAGTTATATGAATTTTCATTGCAGCATTATTCATAACCATCAACTTCCCTTAATAGAGGAATGGATAAGCAAAATGTGGGCTATACATGCATAGAATATTATCTCACTTTAAGAAGCAATGAAATTCTGATATTATATGCTGCAGTATGGATGAACCTTAAAATAAACAAGACACAAAAGGACAAATATTGTAGGATTCTATTTGTAAAAGATACTTAGAAACAGAAAGTAGAATAGGGTTTACCATGGGCTGGGAAGAGGAGGAGTTGGGGGGCTACTTTTAAATAAGTACAGAGATTCAGTTTGGGGTGATGAATAAGTCTCAGAAATGTGTGGTGATAATCGTTCCACAGCGTCGTGAATGTACTTAAGCCACTGAACTGAATACTTAACAATGGTTAAAATGATAAACTTTGTTATGCATATTTTACCACAATAAAAGTTATACAAAAAAGAAAGAACTTCTTATCTAGAGTGAGTTTATACTCTGTTGATTTTTTAAAGTGTAACTTGGCCTCCCTGGCCTCTACCCACCTATTGTCAGCAGCATCTTCACTCCCTCCAACTTGCGATGTCCCAAAACGTCTCTCCTCATTGCCAAGTATATCCTGGAGGATAAAATCACCTGCAGTTGAGAACCACTCCCCTAATCTATGAATGTCTCACCCCTGCTCGTGTGAAATCAGTACTGGATTCTTAAAGTACATTAGAAAAAACTTAAATTAGTTTCTTCTTTAGTACATCTTTTTCTAGAGTATGCATCGTCAGAGCACTGGATTTTCAACGTATTCAATTAATAAGCATGTCAGGATGATATTGTCCTATTTTAACGTTTATGGCTTTAGAGCATATGTGACTTGGAGGATGTTCTGGAGGGCACCAGAAGCCTATATACAGAACTGGGCTTGAGCACTTGTGATCTGTCCTTGACTGTATCTTATTCTGATCCCTCGGATAGGACTGCCTCTCAGACATAATATTACTTTCACAAACAGTTTCATTTAATAAATGCCACTGTGCCCAGCCCACTGTTGAGAGACGATTTTGTCAAGCTACAGTAGTGGGAAAGGACATGCAGTGTGAGGTTGTTTTGTGGAAGGCTCATTGCTTCTGACAGCTCTGGCTGGGCCAGAGAAATGATTGTCCGCTTTCGGGTTCTCTCATCTAACTCCTTCCTGAGTACTCAGCTCAGTCTTTCAGAAAATCAAGACCAAGGCTGGATTTTGGTTTGGGAGTTTTATTTTGCACAGAAGAGTAACAGTTTTACTCCTGTAGAAGGACTGCGACGTAAGCTCCTGAGATAGTGGGCTGAGATCTGAGTGCGTGTGGACTAAGGGGCAATGATGCCCAGTGCTCAGGGATGTCTGGAAGGTGCCAGCTCTCGCTGGTGCCTGCTGGCAGAGATCAAAGGGCTCAAGTCTGATGAAGTGGAGCCGGATAGGAAAGATAGGAAACAAAGGTGTGCACGTCCTCTCACAAAGGGACCCTGCCTTTGGAACAGAAGCTGCTCTGTTCTTGTCCTCTTGGTCTGATAGAGGAAGCTCTTTCTAACAGACTCCCACTGTTGTACTTGTTTTTTTAGGCAAGCCATCCTCTCAAGGTCTGGGAGTGTGTTGCTCCATTTGGGATTTGATGGACTGCGTGAACTCAGGCGTGGCTTTTGTGACCTTCAGAACACACCGCTCAGGAGCCGCAGTGTTATTGTAGACCTGTTCTTTGCCAAGACGCACGTCCTCTCCTCCTGATTCTAGGTCTTTCCAGCTTCTCAGGGGCCTTCAGTCCTGACGTGCAAGTCGCAGCTCCAGGTGTGGCTGTATGATAATATTTATCCATCTGTATAAAATATGATTGTGTGTTGGTGTAAAATACCTTAAATAAGACAGATTTAGATAAATAAAATGTGTCCTGAAGGAATAAAATATTACAAAATTAAACACTGCTTAAATACTAAAGAAATTCCTTCTTAAACCCAATGACACACCAGAAATAATTCATTTTGATTTTAACTCTTATTTAATCATGTTTTAACTTCCCTTATCACATTTTTTTTCTTTATTGTTTGGAATTCACTGAGGGTACAAAGAATTAGGTTATGCTGATTGCATTTGTTAGGAAAAGTCTTTTTTATACTGGTGTCCAGTCCCCAAGAGGTGTACCATATACCATGACCCCCCAACCTCCTCCCTCTTCCCCTCCCCCTACTCCCTCATTTCCTTTCCCCGAACTTGTATTAGATCATCTACGGCCTTCACATTAGGATTGAGTACATTGGATTCTTGCTTCTCCATTCTTGTAATGTAAACAGAATGTGTTCCACCTCAAGCCAAGTTTTTTTTTTTTTTTTTTTTTTTTGTCACATTTAAAAGAATCTTTTACCTCTCATTAGAGGTATCTACATTTTAGACGTCCGGTTGACTAGACTGAGTTCTGAGCAGAATTCACATCGTCTTATTGCCCTTGTTTGACTTTGACAAGGTTTAACCAGAGATGGACAAACGAAGCTCCTAATAAACATCCAGGGGATTAATTTATCATTAAAACGAAAAAGAAGAATCATGTATGTCAGTCTCCCCACTCTCTCCATTATTTCTCTATTCTTTTTATATTAATTAAGTACTTAGCCTCAGGAGGGTAAGAATACATAAGAAACAGTTTTCATACATCCTGTTTGTAACCTATATTCTTAGATACTTTCCTTCCTATGGCTCATGTTCAAGGCTAAGACAAACAGCAGACACTCTACTACTTGGCTTGGGCTCTTATTGGCTACACATAGTTGAGTGAAAAGCCCTTTGTGTGCCCTGGTGTTCACAGTGTCTTAACAGGCAGGAAATGGATTTGTTGTTAACATCAGTGATCCAGATGTTCCCATGGATTTCCCACATGGAACTCTATTAGTCAGAGACCAGCCAGAGAAGCCGATTTCCAAGTCACAGCTCCAGGTGAGTATTACAGGATCAGGGATTTATTTTAAGAATCAGACCTTAAACTTCTGGAGGAGCAGAATGTCCAAAAGGGGAAGTTGGAGGATGAGAGAAGAGTCACTAACTGTTCCTCTTAAAGCATGTTCGTAGGTGGAGTCAGAATTTCTAGGGAATGTCTGAGAAACTAAGCCTGTCCAGCCATTACAGTGAGACTATGAACAGGAACTCATGTGAATGTACAGACGGCTGCTGCTTCTGTGCATCTACAGCCAAGCATTTGGGGTGAGCATGAGATCACCTTTGGCCACCAGGGCCAGCAGTCGGGAAGAGGAGCTGCAGGCATTGTTGGGGTCAGCAAAGACAAGCTGGAACCTAGTGGTCTGCTCTGCACCTGGCCCTCGCTGTACCTTGCGGCAATGACTTCCAGAGAGTGATGCCTAATGCTTCACCTCTACCTACCTGATCACCCACCAGTTTCTCTTTTGGCCAACTCTGAACCGCATAGGCAAGGGGATTCTGGGAATCTTGTTTCCAAGTTAATGATGTCAACACTAGAATGATTCAGCACATAAACACCATCCTATATCCTATGTGGAAGGGCACATAGGTATAATCTTCTACCAAAAAATGGCCAACATGCCTGGAATTTACGAGAGAGTACAAAAACATCTAGTTAATATACACATTGGATCATCTGATAATCAACTCAGATTCAGTATGGATGGTATGGCAGATTGCGTTTTTTAAAGAAGGCTGTACAAATGTCTACTCAATTCCTCATGCTGTTCTTATGGTCTGACTTATATTGCCCCCACCAGGAAGTGTGTCTCGTCCTCATCCTCAGAATCTGGGGTTTGATCAAGTATGGTGGAGTGATGCTTTGTGACTTTTGATAACAGATCACTATAAAAGGTCAAGCTTCTATCTGTGTGTGCCTGTCTGTCTCTGTCAGGTTACTTGCCCATGGAACCTGGCTTCCATGTTGTGAGGAAGCCCAGGCCGTGTGGAGAAGCCACATGAGGGTATCCAGCCCCTGGCCTTTGAGTCTCCCTGCTGAGAACCAGTTACCTGGAACACAGACAAGTCACACTCAGTGTGAATTCCTTACACAAAGAAACTTTGAGAGATAATAAATAATTATTATTGTTTTAAGTCACGAAGTTTTAGTTCTTAAATGAATCAATTGATAACTGATATAGGTGGACCCTGGAAAGCTCCTCTTTCACCTACCCCATAACTCTCCACCTTCCTGTTAATACACCTTTCCATTCCCTTGTTTCTATCCTGGTCCCACCAAGATAAATCCAAGGCCAATTGTTCTTTCCTAGGAAGACTAAGAAATAGCTTTAAAGACATTAGACTGCTACTCTTGCAAGCCAATAATCCTCTCTTAGTAATACTGATCACCTTTCATAGCATAATGTTAACATTATTAGATTAGGATTATCCCACTCCTAACTAGGGGCAGGGATGTAAAAGGAGAAAGAAGGCTTTCTTGGTATCATTTATGTGGTAGAATGGGGACGGGCATACAGTGGGTATTCAAAAAATATTTGTTGAATAAATGAATAATTCCCATGATCTGAGCATTAAGGGAAGACTCACTTGGATCCATGGTGGACTTCATTGAAGTTTATATCCAAGCTGGCCCAGGTGGGGGTGGTCTGGGTGTTCTAGTCCATAGCAGAGCAGTTTGAGTGGTCTAGATTGGCTGTAGTTATGGGCAGGTATGCCTGAATTATTTAGGTCTATTCTAAAGTAAGCCAGGGAATCTGTATGGTCTCGGTTAGGACTGAAGTGAGTGGTGTCCCCACACAACTCGAGAGATTTTCTGGATTTCTGATCACTTAAAGCTAGGTTGTAAACTCTGGGACTACGTGAGCAGCCCTGTCACCCTCTAAGCTCCAGTATCCACACTCTTCACCAGTAGGGCGCTGCAGTATGTTTGCTAAGAAAATCAATGACCAAGTGAGTATAGTGCTGTCCTTGGGAAGGCTTTGTTACCATAGTTCTCTAAACTAATACCATTCAAAGAGGGTGGTTTTAGGTACCTTGAGCAACATGGGCTCTGAATGATGACTTTTTTTAAACAACTAGTATCCAAGCATCATCATTTCTGTTGGCAACTTTTACACAGCATGAGGTCTTGGTTCTGGAGTCTGATAGACTTATGTTTGAATCTTAGCAGTGGTGCTTACTGTGATTTGGGGAAACTTTTATACTTAGCCACTTTAAACTTCAGTTTCATTATCTTTTAAATGAGGCTAATAATAATAGTATCTTGGTTTACTATGTAGATTAAAGGCCATGATATATTATGTCCTCTATGACATTAGGCTATGCTTCTGGCACATAGTTAAGTGCTCATTTACTGGTTACCTTATTGTTATCATTATATTCTTTGGCAAAAGATACCTCCTGTTCAATTGTCCCTGGACAACATCAAAGGTTTTTATGATGCATCCACTTTTCCTACTTCCTGACTTTTTATACAAAGCTCAGCACTGTAAATTCATCCTATAATTTCAATCCCTTTCATGAAGGATTCCCCAACACTTCCATGTCATTCATATCTTTCCTTTCTTGAAATTTTTATCCCTCAAATTCCTAAAACCCATCCCATTATATTTAATTTACCACCACCATTTCTCTCCTAAGGCTTGGGGCGTGTGGTCTTGTTTCCTAATGGAGTTTTAAGTACCTGAGGAGAGGGGTCATGTTTTAAACACAACTCTACCACCTAGATGTTTTGGTCCAAGAGCTGGTGGTCCAAAAATAATAGTTGATTTCATATTTTATTTGGAAGGTGATTAAAATAATATTCCTCCATTGGGATGGATCAAAAGGACAGCTAGTGAGATGTCACCAGAAATTCTGGGCTGGTTCAGAAAGAAATGAACTCAGAGTTTCATGAGGACCAAAAGAAGATTCTGGCTACATATCACACAGGAGCAGGATATGTGAAGCTCCCAGCACACATGCAGTAAAAGTGTCTGGTTTAAAGAGACTGAATTACCACCGGCTTTCTGCTTTGTCCCTGCCTGTTGTCAGTCCAAAGCCAGTGGGATGTGGCTTGAGAGGTCGGGAAGTCTCAGACGCCCGGCTGTGTGGTGCGCACCCTATTAACAGGGTTCTTGCTTTTCCAACGGCTCCCAGATTTCTCAACAGGCCAAGGGCAGGTCCTGGTTTAGAATCGAAGGTTGACAGACAACAGAACACCATGCTTAGCAGGACTGAGGGAATGGAAAAACTGATCTACAGGCAGGCCACCCTGCCAATTCAGCGGCAGTTGGAGGAAGCGCTTTCAAAACATAATGTGTGGAGGCTGGCAGACCAGCACGGCGAGGCCTGCCAAAGCTTGCAAGCTCCCTATCTGAGACAGGGTGGATTCCACATGGCTAACTCATAGCTTTCAAAGGCCATGGTACCTCCCAACTCTCTTCTGTATTGCTGCCAACCTGTTAGTGTGATCTGGACTCACACTGTTTAGGCAGAGGCCAAAGAAGGAACAACAGCTCAGGTGTACACAGAGTGACAGACAGGCTTATCACTTACACTGAAAAAAAATCATGAAATATCCAATTTTATGCTAACTTTCATATCCTCTGTGAACCTTGGTTCAAATAATGCAACTGGATGATAGATATTAAACACTTAAACTTCACAGCCTCCCAGTTTGCTTATGTCATTAAACATGTGAGTAGAACGTGGTAGCATTTCTAGCGGCTTTTAGTTCAGTTTCATTAGACACATTCAGCAATAGATCTCTAAATGACCACAGCTCACAGGAGCTGTCCTGTGAGAGAGGCTGGCCTGGTTTTTCTCGATTGGGAAGAAATAAACTTGTTTAACTAGATGACTTCATTCTCTGGTAATGACTGGGTAAAAATACAACAAAAGACTAATAAATGAAAGAATGATGCCTGTGATGTGGGGGAATTGGTGGATAAGGGGAGAATGGTGCTATTAGAGGGATAGATTATAGCTTGCAGAAGAGAAGAAGTAAAATTGAGATTAGCACTCGCAGAAGGATTTTTAACTGTAGGCTTCAAGCAGCTGGTTCAAAAGAAAACAAATCCATTCACGTGAAAACACTGAGATTACTAGCTTTCAGCTGAGGGACAAAATGGCATTGTCCTGATTTGGAAATAACAAACATTATGTTTTTTCTGCCTATTTCATGAAAACCTATTTTTTTCATAGGACTTTGTTAGTCTTCATTTTTATAGTGCTTCTATGAACAAAACAGAAAGGGTCTTAAACTTTGTCGGAGTTAAGAATATGCCTTCTCTCAGCGTGGTTGTTTAGATTCACTGCTATCACAGAGTGTTGGACAAATCTTTATGAGTAAACCCGAGTGGAAAAGAGAGATCGATTTTGATGATAGTGGGATGGGTTCCTCTTCTTTTCTACTTTTTTCAGATTTCCCTGCCTTTCCAGTGGCAGGTCTGTGATGGGAGGACTCATCAGAAGTCTTTGTAAAGAACATCTTTCCCTTGGACTTGTTACATGTGTAGAGCAAGGGAAGTGACAGCCGCATGGAAGAAATCCAGTCCTTCCATGAGCAGGAGACTTTGATCGACTCTCAGCCTGCTGGGAATGTTGCCTTTTACTCAAATCACTTCCTAAAGGAGCAGAGAGTTCTTAAAGGAGCACAGCCCATTTCCTACTAGTGGAGTGGTAGAAAAGCTCAGACTTTAGTGGGACTTTGTGTCTTTGAAAAGAGTTTTCAGAACTTCAGATACTTGTATGGATGTCCCCAAATATCACTGCATGAACATTTGTGTCTGTAGCACACAAATGTTAAATTAAAACTGTCCATATTGGCAAGAAACTTAGGAGCCCAGCTTTACATAAACTCCATTAGAATGCTGAATTAGTCATCCTAGCTGTGTTAGCAAATGACGCCTAGGAGAGACATGGAACCATGAAAGAAAAATCCTCCTTCTATTAGTCTGGGCAAAACAAGAACTAAGTAAGAGGCCTGGTTACTTATGTCAAATTAAATTTCAAATAGATAATGATAAGATCTGGAGATTCTTGTCAATCTCATCATATATTTGCTTTCTAGATAATTAAAAGGTCAGAATTAAGTACATCCTGAATGGCAGCTGAATATCTATGTCAAAATCTTAAGATGAAAAAATCGGAAAGGCATTGGATCATTGCAAAGGAGATGGAATAATAAAATTAGGGAACTTTTGAAAGATCTGCCAAAGCAGCAAGAGAATCAATGCCTGGAAAATTCAAAGCTTTAAAAAGATTATACTGAAAACTTCTGTGTACTAAACCATTTCAATTAAAATACATAACATATCACAGTTATTAATGAATAATAAATCAAAGGTATGACAAAAGTAATTTTAGTCATTGTGACAGCTATCCCATGTTTTGACACAATGGTTAAAAGATCGCTTAATACTAAAGCAGAATGATAATTAGACAATTTCTCAAGGCTTGTCCTAGAATTTTTAATTTTATTTCAAATAATTAAGGAGAAGTAAAGATTTTTTTTACATGGATAGTTTTCATAATGCCTACGTCAAGGCTATTAGTATCTCCATCGTGGGAATAATGTTCATTGTACCTGTTGGGGGGGGGCGTTTATCTTCCCCCTCCCCCTCCCTTTCTTGATTTTCAATGACTTTTACTTCTCTTGTGCCCGGTTATCGACTGGTTCCAGATTCAGAGAGAGTTCATGTGATGTTTATTTTTACATTCCTGAGATACTTCCCTTAGGATAATGATCTCCAGTTCCATCCAAATTGCTGCAAAAGAGATTAATTCATTCCTTGTAATGGCTGAGTAGTATAGTACTCCATGATATATACATATACCCCACATTTTCTTAATCCACTCATGAATTACTTAAGTTGATTCCACAGCTTTGTGATTGTGAATTGTGCTGCAATAAACATTCAAGGGTAGGTGTCTTTTTGATTAAAAAGGCTTCTTTTGGGGTGGTAAACCCAGTAGGAGGTTTTTGGTTCCAGTGGTAAATATGTATTTCTTGGTGGAATTTCTATAATGTTTTCTATAGAGGTTGCACTACTTCACAGTCTCACCAGCAGCGTATAGACATTTCTTTCTCTCTGTGTCCATACCAGCATCTGGCTTTTTAATGATAATAGCCATTCTGATAGGGGTAAGGCAATATCTCATTGTGGTTTTAATTTACATTTCTCTGATGATTAGTGATGTGGAACTTCTCACTTGCTGATCTTTGTGTGGGATGGTAGGTTGTTCCTCAGATCATTGGAGGAAGCTTAAGTCAGGGACTGGGTTAGATCCACTCCATGGAGGCTGGGATTGTGGGTGATCACTGTGATCTCCCTGAAGAGGTGACAGCGGCAGTTGGGTGAAGCCACCTAGCCAGTGGTCCTTCGTGTCTGAGTGCAATGCTGACTCCACGCTGGGGAGCTCCTGGTGGAGTAGCGCAGTGGGATGGTTCTGCAGTCCTGTGGGTGGTGCTGATGTCTCAGGGCGGGAGGCAGAGTGGCTGTCCCAGTAGTTGTGGTTATGCCTGGGAAGGGGGACATAGACTTAGGCCCAGGTACAGCGGGAACCTCACTGTGGCCTGGTGGCAGGGCAAAAACTGGATAGACAGGGCTACAGGGGTAGATGGCAGCAGGGAACTGCAGCCACACACGGGGGTGGGGGGCTGATCCGGTGGTGATTCAGACTGCAGACACTGAGCCTTCCTGACAGGAGGTGGTTCTGTTGGTGCTGGCAGTGACAAAAGTATAGACGGCAACCTGCAAGGCCTCTCAGGCAGAGTTTGTGGTGTCTGAGGTGCCCCTCTGCCTAGAGTCTGAGCTGTGGGGGAGAGACGCTGAGCACCCAGTCACAGGGCCTGGCACACGGCAGCCTCTGCTCTGCCCACGCCCTCCCGGGCCCTGTGGGGACCATGTGGTGTTGTTGCAGTGCCAAGCCCATGCAGATCTGCCATCCTGTGCCTGAGAGCTCAGAATAGCATCAGTTGCAGACCTGGGGTCAGTAGCTTCCAAATCCCTGCAGTACTTGCTTGGAGTCTGTGCAGCTCCCCCTGAGTCCAGAGAGGCCCACAGTAGCGGAGGAAGCCCATTCTAGTGCAGGCTGCAGTGTCTGTAGGGAGACCTGGAACTCCAGCTCTCTCACCCTGATCCTCCCCCTTCAACAGGTGGCTGTCTCCCCCCAATTCCCTTCAGTCTTGCCGAATGAATCGCCCATCACCCTCTCCTTTATTCTGAATCTCCCTGGTTGCTCTCCAGTGTTTTCATATGTTCTCCTCAAGAAAAGCCAATTGCAGGCAGCCATCCTCTTGCAACTTCTAACCCTGTGCTTGACAGTATCATTCGTGGGCTGCTTCTGGTTTGCCATCTTGCCAATATCTCCCTGCTCTGGACTTTTAATTCGGCAATTCTTCCATTATGTTTACATTTTCACTAATTACTCTCTTGGCACCAAGTGCAGATCCATATTATGTGGATTATATATACTAAAAGTGTATAAACTAAAAAAATAATTTGATCCAATTCTGCTTTTCACATTAGTGAAAGCATTTTGTGTTTATTGAGGAAGGTAGCCCTGGCCAGCGCTAGGTAAGTCAGTATTTCTGTACTGAACACCTCCTACATGTACATGTACAGGCCTGTTGTACACTGAGGAGCCTGGAATGATGGCTGGTTAGCCTCTGCTCCTAGGACAGTGCTCTCTGTTGTTGCTGTGCAGATTGCATACCTACAAGATGCAAATAATTAGTTCTGAAAGGTAAATAATTATATAAGATAATATGAGACAAAGTGAAGGATGCTGCCCATAGTTATCCTATGAGGAATAGGAGATGGCTTTTTGTGTTGTGAGGATGATAGAACATTTCCCAGGGGAGGGGGACTTTGAGAAAATTGGGGAGTGTTTTTACTGAGAAAGAGTGGGCTGCGTACTATGGATCTGCTCCCAACATAAAGAAAAGAGAAAACAAATTGTTTTTAAATAGTAATTTTATTACTTTACCGAACTCAGTTGTTTCAGTGAGAATCAACCCAAAGTAAGTAACATGAATTATGCCCAAATGGAGACCCTGGCCCCTTTGCCTTTTGTATGAAGGATACTGTTGTAAACTTTTTTAACCAGATAGTACGTTACAGATTACTTTAGTGTGTGGAAATCCCCGGGTTGCATTTAGGAATAGCTGCTGTGTTTTCCCAGCAGTGTTTACCCAATGATTTATATTCTTATGTATGTCTTTCATTTTTTTCATAGATACCTTGAGTATTTCTTTGTAGAATTTTTTAAACAAAGATCCCCACACAAATAAAAATTCTGGAATGCTTACAAAGGAAAGTCCCTGAATACCAGACATGTTCTATGCACATATTTGACTCTGTGTAAAAGTCACTTAATAAGTCAGTCATGGTTCTTATCAATTTATATTAATATTAATCTCCTTTTTCTTATAGTTTATCAAACTGTTATAATATGAACTTTAAGGCTCACTGTTTTCACAATTAGTTGTGCCAAAATTGTCTTATGTACGTATCAAAAAGCCTTTTCAACTAGTTGAAGCGGGTAATAACTGACCCTACCATCCAGAAGCAACATCTTCTGAGATTATGGATTTACATCTTTCAAACTGATTTCACACCTCAATTATAGCTGTAATTTTCCTAAATATTCCTGAGTAATTTTATCCAAATGAGTGGTTTCAAGGAGAGAGAAGAGTATATTTATAGATTAGGATTTTGTAAGATAATATGAATGAATTCTGGAACTGTGCATCTCCAAGGTACAAAAAAAATACAAATAAGAGACAAAATAAGAGAGACATCTATTTGGAGACAAACATAAGGCAGAAATAGTCTTTTAACTTGGTCAGTACAAGAATGTCCATTAAGAAGTGTGTTGGCTTGTACCCTGGCAATATGCTCCACCAAGTCAAATCTATCACGTATAGAACACAAATGTCTTAACACTGTGATTAAGTAAATGAGGTGAAAGCTATGTTAATTAGTAGGAAGTAAGCACTCCGATTTGTGTAAATAATCAACACATTGAATCCCCAAAGGCACAAATATATTCATGATCTCTCTCTATATGATTTAATAATAAAAAAAGAAGTGTGTTGGGAAATGGACTGCTGTGTGTACATAAATGCAGGTTCTTGCCTGATATGGAGAGAATTATCTATGGAACTCTCTGACTCATAGAAGGCTTTGTTGGTATGTGACAGAGGAATGATAGAGGTTGATAGGTCTGGATTCAAACCCAGAATGTCTGACCTCTAGCATATTCCTCTGTGCCCATGTGTAAAGTAAAGATGGCGCATTGCTGATCAGCCTTCAAAGCCTGGTGTAGTGCCTTACAAATGTCAGCGTCCCACCCGTCCCTTCTCCATAGTGAGCAAATGCTCCAACAACTACATGATCAAATGCTGTTCACACACTCTGAAAAAGATTCCTTCTAGAAAGAGAATAAAGACCACTCCTAGATAGTTTTAAAAATAAATCTAGAGGAAAGATTTTCACAAATCTCCCCAGATAGAAAGCAAAGACAGTCAGGTGAGAAATAACTTTTGGTTCAAAGAGAAAACTTGGATGGAAATGAAAGAAACTTGATGTGGTTTTAGAAAACAAGAGGTTGATTGTTAGCATAGTTAGTGGTAAAACTTAAATGTCAGGTTGTTTTTGGATCCTAAAATCACCACAGTGAACCTAGGTGAAGGTTTTCTCTGTGGGTGGCAGCTGGCCAGCTCCTGAGGACTGGGGTTTGGTGTCCTCGGGACAGAGAATGGTACCTCCCAGGCTACTGGGACCCAGGGCTGGAGGCTGTCTGGTAGGCCCACATGCTTATTGAGAGTGTTCCTCTCTGAGTTAGGAAAGGCATAGATTTTTTTTTGAGGAAGCTGCATCTGTGGTTCCGTTTAGAGAGTAAGTTGAGAGAAAAATCTCTAAATATATTTCCTCATTAGCTATCGGAAGTTTTGCTCTTAGGCATTTGTTTCTTTGGGTTACAGAATTTATATTTTTAGATGTTTTCTTTGGAAATGAAAAAATCTGCAAAAGGGCTTAATGCAACCAGTTTTGGTCGTATTCTTTAACTTTGTCACAATATGTAGTGGGGCGTCCACTTGAACCAGGGTTTTGTCTCCTTGTAGGGTTCAGACACTCTGGATGTGTCTGATGAGCTGGTAGGGCGGTTGACAGAACTGTTTGTGCAGCCCGAACATGTCTGGGTGGAAAATTCCTCCAAAAGCAGAGGAAGCCAGATCCCATGCTTGGCTGAGCCGTCAAATCTTAGACATTGAAGAGGAAAAACAGTTCTGAACGTGTAAGCTTGTGTTTGTTCCATGACAGGGAAAGAGAATCAGTAAAAAACGAAAAATGTATTTCACTAGAAGTATAAACAGTGAAGTTTGACAATGAGCTCTGAGGATTCCCACCCTTAGAAATGAACCCAAGTAGGAGAAAGACATTTCCTCCCCTCCCCATGAGCCATAGAGGACCTCAGAGGTGTTGACCTGTGGATCCCAGGACTGGGGTAAGTGAGAGTTTGGGAGTCTGGAATTTGCCTGGGGCTGGAAGTTCTTTTTTTTTTTTGCAGTTTTTTGGCCGGGGCTGAGTTTGGCCAGGGCTGGGTTTGAACCCGCCACCTCTGGCATATGGGGCTGGCGCTCTACTCCTTTGAGCCACAGGCGCCACCCTGGAAGTTCTATTTTAAGAGATGTGTGGAACATGTGAAATTTACTCAGGAAAATGTGTTTTATATGATCAGACTTGATGTCATACATATAAGTAAAGGGAAAACAAAGGCATAATAGATATTAAAATTAGATTATATTTCTTTTTCCAAAGTGGTGAAAGGGTAAAGATTTGACAGAATAGGGAGTTAATGTGAAACAATGATTAAGAGTTAAAACCGTCCAGGGAAAGAGCACTCTACTCTGATATAGATCAATTTTGGTCAAAGTGTGAATTATTCATGAGAAAGGAAATAGCTCATAAAAGGAGTAGGGAAAATTCTGATAGAAAAATATATTTAGAAAAGTCTGTCAAACTTTACCATGTGGAAAATTAGGTGAATAAAAGTAGTAAGTAGATTCATGTATCTTGACAGGGGTACCTTAACTCAAAGAAGTATTTTGTTTAATTATATAATGAATATAAATTTATTCTTTTTAAAATAGAAGTTTTAATTTTTGAAAACTAAGTCAGGTCTATACAAAGTTGCTCTATAAAACCTCTTTTCTCATAATTGGCACTGTATCTGGTGGCAATTATTTGAAGGATGAGGTAAAATTCCTGCCTGGGATTTATGAAATTACCACGAATTACCTCAAATTACTCAAGGGGCTCAAATAATATGACAGGGACATATACAGAAGAAAAACGGTCAGTAGTGTTAGTCATCAAGTATCTGAGAATAGGACCCTAGGAATTGGAATTTAAACAATTTTTTTTAATTTTAATTTTAATTTTTTTGGAGACAGAGCCTCAAGCTGTCACCCTGGATAGAGTGCTGTGGCATCACAGCTCACAGCAACCTCCAATTCCTGGGCTCAAGCGAGTCTCTTGCCTCTGCCTCCCAAGTAACTGGGACTA
>CAUYON010085413.1:0-21203 GCA_963573935.1 Arctocebus calabarensis
GGCATCACAGCTCACAGCAACCTCCAATTCCTGGGCTCAAGCAAGTCTCTTGCCTCCGCCTCCCAAGTAGCTGGGACTACAGGCGCCCGCCACAATGCCTGGCCATTTTTTGGTTGCAGCTGTCATTGTTTGGCGGGCCCGGGCTGGATTCAAACCCGCTAGCTCAGGTGTACGTGGCTGGCGCCTTAGCCCACTGAGCCACAGGTGCCGAGCCAGGGGGAGACTTTCTGAAGAGGAACTGTAAGGAGCAGAAAGGCAGAGAACTGAAAACTAAGATCTCGCTTAGCTTTTTGCTCTTGGTGCTTCTCATCAAATTACTTTAAAAGTCCTAAATTTTTTCATATTAAAAATGAATCAGTTGAAGTAAATAATTGCTAAAGTCTTTCCCAATCAAAATGATTTCCTCATTTGGGTTTCTATAGCATGTGTTTAATATACATCAATCTATGAGACTATCGAGTGCATATAATGTAAATTGATATATGTTGATGATCCAGCTCTGCTAAATGTACGGTAAGGTCCTTGAGGACAGACACTAGTATTTTAGCATCTCTCATTTTTTATGTACCCAGAGCATAGCGTCTGCTCAACAACTACATAGACATATTATCTATGTGAAATATTAAAACATAATGAAGAGCTTCAGAAAAGAAAATAAAACCACATGCACATGTTATGTATTTTTTTAAAACAAATTCCAGCACGCTGGAATGAGCATGTGTTGACCTAATACACAGGGAACAAATTTGTTCCACATTCTGCTTCTTTATTTAGGCATCAATAATACCTTATAAGATTGGTCCTTGCCAACACTCGATTTAAATGAGGTGAGAATTCCTATATTGTTTTAGAAGGTATAATTAATTATTTCTGTCTTTCCAATTTTCTTCAAATAGATGTTTCTATCCATCTGTCTTCTTTGTAGACTTTGTGAGAGCTTGATTGGGTTCTATTTCAGGACAAGCCTTTGCTGTTTTCTCGTCACCTGCTATCAGTCCCGTTCTCTGGCTCTGCTGTCCTCTGGGGACGGCTGTATTCACTCCTCGTTTCCTGCAGGGCTTCCAGACCAGGGGCTCCAAAACCTCGTGGTCAGACCCAGCTGGCCTCACCTGGCCTTGCCTTCTCCCATGCAGATACAGATTTACTCTTGATACCGACAGTCTTAAAAAAACAAAAAGTTCCACACTAGTATACAGATTTAAAATGAGAATAATTCCTAATCCTCTGGTAAGTGGTAGAGTCGGGATGAGGCTATAGGTCACCCCTTTTTGACTTCACAGCCTTCCTTCTACCACCTGTTCTTTCTATTGACCTATTGGACCTGTTTACAAATTTCTACAATATTGGCAACAAGCTTCTGCGTGTGATGTTGATTACTCACTTGATATCTGGCGACATTAGGTTCCAGAATGAGAAGTGGGAGTCTGGTGTCCCTGAGAGCCATGCAGATGATACTTTGATAATGAGCCCTGTGAGCTGCAGCATCCAAAGCATTCTGTAAGTCCTGTGGGCAGTTTAGGATGAGAGAGGAAAGAACAGCACTACTTGTTGAATAAAATAATAAAACGTAAATATTTCCAAATGTTTTATTTAAAAATACAATTAATAAATGGAACTAGGCTTTCATTTTCTAAATAAATATTTCATAAAATGTTTGAGCAGGGCTTTCTTTGCCTTTTGTGCTACTGACAGTTGGTCAAACATGTTGAATATTCAGCAATAATGGGATCTGTCGTGCAAAATGTGAATTTTGCCTGAAGTCATATTTTCTTCAGAGTCCTTCCTTATTTAAATAAGTTCACTTATCCTTGTACTAGCCTTGATGCACTTTATTTAATGGCAGTAATTTAAGGAGAATTTTGTTGGATAAATTATGAGGTTCCTAGTATAGGGCATATCATTTTAGTCTCACTAAATTTTTCTAAACATACATAATCTATAAATGTATAGAATTTTTGGAATTTTCTTTTTCAGAAATGAAAGGAAAATATGAATCTAATTTGAACTTGGCTCAACATCTGAGATAAAATATGGGAGAACCAGAAGTATGAAGTTTAAACTACAGCTTAAACTTTAGTTGCAAAGTTGGGGTTTCTGGAAAGGATATTTCAAAACTGAGAGTAAGCAAATTGAATTTAATCTGAACAATTTCAGTTTAAACAGTTATTTAAAAAATTAAAGAAGAAAACAAAGGACATACTGCCTTTCCAGAGATTTTAGCCAGAAAGGGAGCTGTTCCTTGTCTTTATATCCAGGTAGCTGACATCACGACATTCCCCGACAATTTGTGAAGATAAAAATAAGCCTGATGGCCTATGATACATAATTTTACAGATCAAATGGAACATTGCCTATAGGCCAATACATTAATTTACTTCCTAAAATGGTAACGTCCTAAAATCACTACCATAAACTTTACATTATTTCCAAACAACCACCATGGACAAATTAATTTAGCAGAGAAACTTTTCTGATTCTTCTCTCAGAAATTATATTGCAGTTATTAAATGCTTGGCATACAAATACTATTTGAAGTAGGCAAATGCACATCTAGAGTTGACCTTTAAATGGATATTAATATTTTTATTATACAAATACAAAGAGAAACACTTAGGGTTTCTTATTTTAATAAAATTTTGCAAAGGCAAATTATGTATAAATGTATTCAAGTGTCTCTAAAGTGACAAAGAATTGTGCGGCTCAACAATGCATTCATTTAAACAGGTTTAAGGCATTTTATGAGCTTGTAGAGTGATGTTTAGAATTTGGCTGCAAATGGGTTTCTACAAAGACTTTGTTCACTTTTCCCTACTTTTTTTCTTTTTTAGTGCATTTTCAAAGAGATTTAATCACCATGAGTCTGATTAATTTACCTTCCTCTCATCAAAATGTTATTTGGCCGGAGTTGGTTACTTGATAGCCGGTTATCTATTCTTGCTTCTTCTTCTTCTTTTTTTTTTCTTTTTGATAGGGAAAATGAATATTTTGCTAAGCACAAATGGAATTCAAATAGCAAGAGTATGTCAGATTAGTATGAGATTTAAAGAATCCTAAAGTTATAAAAAAAAATACAATTGTGATCTGAAACTCATTCCTACCCCTCATTCTCCATGCATCATGAAAGCACTTTCACTCTATAAACTCACTAAGGACAAAGTTGAATTAGACTCCAAAAAAATTGAGGAGACTCCTATTGTTCTGATTCAACTGAGCAGCTCCAGGTTGTCTTTTTCATACAACAACTTAACAAACCCTTAATTAGCCCTTACCATGACCCAGATATTGCTAGGAACACTTTACTCGTGTAAACTTTTAAAATTTTCCTACCAAGTCTGTGATGGAAAATAACATTACGAGGCCCATTTTACAGACAAGAAGGTGTCCAGTAACTTGCTCGTGGCCATGTAGATCTTCAGAAGCAGAGCCAAATTTAAATCACAAGCAGTGGGGCATTCCCAGAAGTTTTCCCAAGTTTTGCCCAGTTTAAGAATCCAGGCAATCCTAGTACTGTCCGATGAGAACAGGGTATGCGGTTTGCATAATATTTAAAGCTGTGAACAACCACTTCCTCCCTGGTGGTTTTGTTCTGTTATCTGCAAGATGGGGAAAATGAGAGCATCTATATGATTAACTTGTTTTGTGGATCAAATGAGTGATCACAGGCAAAGAATCTCAAAACAAGAAGGCAATACTATTTGCAGAAAGACATTTGCACAAGGGAAAAACGTTTGGACAGAAACAAGATCAGAGGAAGAAATGTAGAGAGAATAGCCATCCGTTCATTCTCCGAGCTGTGGAATTGAAACATTTGTGGTGTGTGAACCCTAAAGGGAAGATACCAGTCCCAGGAAGCACTCTGAGAATACAGGGCATAATGAGCCTTTTGTAGGCCCATGCGTGTCACAAAGGAGAGGAGGACAGAGGAATTTCCCTATTGTTTTAGAGCAGGAGGTCTAGGGGAAGCCGAGTCTCTTGGGAATGGCAAGGCTGTGCCATCAGGGAGCAGGGGAGAGCATATTTGCTGTATGGACATTGCAGTTTCTCACTGAAAGCAGATGCTATTGGTAATGAAGAGAGTCCGTCCAAGGACTTCAAGTGCAAAGGGAAATGTAGATGATGGAAAGATAGGAATGCAAGGACTTCCAAGGACTATGTAATGTCCACAGAAGACTGTCCGCTGGCTTTTCTAGAGATATCAAGGTGAAAACTTGTTCTTACCATCAATTGTAAGAACTGCAAACTGTTTACTTGCATTGATTCCACCTTTGATCAAAGTGACAGTGTGCTATTAGTAAGAGCAAGGGAAGGTGTGTGGATTCTGGTTGTCTCATACAGACCATGGGAATCTTCCCCGTCAATGCCCATGGACACAAAGATTCTGAGAGCAATTTTATGCAGGTCTGAAAGGTTTGTATTCACCTTGAGGAAGGTTCTTGTTCACTCGGAGAATGAACGGATGGTTATTCTCTCTACATTTCTTCCTCTGATCTTGTTTCTGTCCAAACGTTTTTCCCTTGTGCAAATGTCTTTCTGCAAATAGTATATTGCATTCTTGTTTTGAGATTCTTTGCCTGTGATCACTCATTTGATCCACAAAACAAGTTAATCATACAGATGCTCTCATTTTCCACATCTTACAGATAACAAAATAAGCTAAAATTCTTTTCATAAATGCTTATACATGTGTACATATGAGGCACTCACCCTATTATATAACTATTTTGAAGCTAGTAAAAACATCTCAATTATATTAGAAATTAATTTGTCACCCTAACTGCATTGTAATGTCTCAATATTTTTTTTTTTTTTTTGAGACAGAGTTTCACTGGCCCCCTGGTTTGGGTGTCATGCGTCATAGCTCATAGCAACCTCCAACTCCTGGGCTCAAACCTCAGTCTTGCCTCAGTCTCCTGAGCAGCTAGGACTATAAGTGTGCACTACCACACCTGGATAACATTTCTATTTTTAGTAAAAACAGGGTCTTGCTCTTGCTCAGGCTGGTCTGGAACTCCTGAGCTCAAGCAATCCACTTGCCTTGGCCTCTCAGAGTGCTAAGATTATAGGTGTGAGCCACTATAATCTTACTATACATATAATCTTACTCACATTACTATATAATATAGTAATGTCTTCAAGGGAAACTTACTTTATGAAAAATCCCTAGTATGTGTCCCAACATCTAGATATTTGATTATTATTTTCCCACTCTGTGCTTGGCATAAAAAGTGATCCGAGGATCACCTGAGTATGTATTGTGGGTGCTGTCATGGCCGATTTGAAGGCTTTATTTTTACTATTTATTTTATATACTTCTGATCAAGTGTTGAGGAATAAATGTATTCAGGATCTTCCTGAATCTCTGACCCTCAGCTTTCTTATCTTTCTGGGTTTTTTGTTACTGTTGTTTATTTATTTATTATCATTTGAGGTAAAGTTTCTTTTGTTTTTTTGCAATCTTTAAGGGAGAATTTGGCCATAATAGATATCACATATACTTGAGGCCTACAAAGACCTCAAGTGTTCCATTGAGAGCTTGTGTAAATCATCCGATGGCAGTGGGAAAGTTAATTATTTTGTCTAACTCACAAACCATCAACTGTAAGATCTGCAAACTGTTTACTTGCATTGATTCCACCTTTGATCAAAGTGACAGTGTGCTAGTAGTAAGAGCAAGGGAAGGTGT
The DNA here is from genome assembly GCA_963573935.1 of Arctocebus calabarensis. Classification (NCBI taxonomy): domain Eukaryota; kingdom Metazoa; phylum Chordata; class Mammalia; order Primates; family Lorisidae; genus Arctocebus; species Arctocebus calabarensis. The sequence goes on from CAUYON010085413.1 coordinate 5,684, forward strand.
GTGGATTCTGGTTGTCTCTCACAGACCACGGGAATCTTCCCCGTCAATGCCCTGAACACAAAGATTCTGAGAGCAATTTTATGCGGGTCTGAAAGGTTTGTGTTCACCTTGATCGCTGTGATTATGGGACTTATTGCCGTTACTGCAACTGCCACTGCCACTGAGGTCACAATTCATAACTTTATTCAAACTGCACATTTCATGGAGAAATGGGAAGAGAATTTCAAATAGGTTGTGGAATTCTCAAGCAAAAATTGATCAAAAATCAGCAAATCAAATTGATGATCTTAGACAAACTATGATTTGGATAGGTGATAGGGTCATGAATTTGGAGCATAGAATGCAACTTCTATGTGATTGGAATACTTCTGATTTTTGTAGAATTCCTTATTCTTATAATGATACTAAACATCAATGAGAGCAAGTAAGGAGACATTTTCAAGGAAGAGAGGACAATTTAACATTGGATATCTCAAAATTGAAAGAACCAATTTTCACAGCATCTCAGGCACATCTTAACTTGGTGCCTGGATCTGAAGTCTGTGAGGGAGTGTCCTACGGACTGTCAGATCTTAACCCTCTGACACGCTTCCACACTGTTGAGGTTTCTCTCCTTACTGGTGCAGGTTTATTTGCTATTTGTTTGTTCTGTTTGCTTCTAGTCTACAGCTGCATCTAGAGACTCCAGCAAGATACTGAAGGACAGGGCAGGTGATGATGACAATGGCGGTTCTTAGCAACAGAAGAGGGTGAAATGTGGGTGAACACTAGGAAAGTTAGGATTAAGGAATCCAGTTAGACTGAGATAACAGTGGAATGATTGTATGAGAGGCTGTGTGATCAGGGTCAGGTATGCTGGAGAATGGGGGAGCACATGAGCCTCCAAACAGAACACACTCTACTGGGGCCTTCATGAGACAGCTTGGCACGAACATCAAAGGACTTCAGGAAAAAGGCCTGCAAAGGCCTGGCAGAAGTCAGGGAGGGCTTCAGGAAAAAGGTGTGCAAGGGCCTGGGTGGAGCCTGAAAGGGTTTAGAGCATGTGCACCTGACTCATTGAGCAAGACAGACCAGTTCTTGTGGGTGTGAGATAAGAGGATTCTGCTTTTTTCTCCCTGGGGCATCAACTATCCTGCCCCACAGGAACACAGAGGATTAACGGAGGCATCAAGCTTCAATGTCCATGTTCCCTTTTCCTTTGTTTTCTGTAATCCTGTTAGTGATTGATAAGTATCTAAAGAAGTAAAAGTAATAAAAATAGCAAACAGATAATCAGGTGGGTAATGGTGAAGTAGGTCAGGAGAAACCTCAAGGATGACAGATGTTGTTGTTTTTGTTGTTGCAAACGCCCATTTGCTGATCAAGAGAAGCAATAAAAACTGAACACATGGGAGTTCGGGTCTCCTGCACAAAGGGCGTTGACCCCCAGGCCCACTCTATAAATTCTACTCTATTTCCATTGTCTTTATTTTCCTCATTCCCTCACCACTGCTGAGCATTGGGGACACTCACGAATTTGGGGGGGCTGGCTTCCTACATATAAAAATCTAGAGTGGCCATCAAGTTCATGTACAATGTTAAACTGTACACTATTTTAGATTGCACGTGAACTTCATGGCCACCTTTTATGTGGGCTAATGTAATTGTCTTAAATCCAGTACCAACATATGCCTAAAAGCAGTGAATATTTGCCAAACAAATACACATGTGAAGGTTGTGCAGATGAATTCTATGTTATTCTTTGTTAAACCGAAGTAGTTAAAATCAAAATTTTGAACTGAATATATATGGAAGTGCTCACATAAGTAATAGTTTTGGGGTTTTCCTATGTGAAAAAATATAATAGAAAACTTTTGAAATGTCTTGGCAAACTTATAGTGGGATAGATCGGGGAATGATACAATTAAAGATAATTGTCTTCTAAAACGTTTTCTCTAGACATTGGAAAAAATTATATTATGAAGTTTAATGGTAATGAAGTCCATAAGAAGGTTAAAATTTTAAAAGATTATAAAGAAAGAGAGAATGAAAAAAGAGAGGAACAGTAATTAGAAGCTTCAATATATGAAAGCAGTTAAGATAGAACCATATTTTGTTCATTCATTTCAAGAGTGTTGTGGCAATTATTTTATAAGATCTCATACTGCCAAGAGACTACAAAACCTTCTTTTTCATTATTTTTTTAAATTTTATATGAAATCAATGTACATTTCTCATTCTTTCCTGGGATTTTCAAATGGAGGATAAAATGCTAAAACTCTTTTCTCAATAGAAATGCTACCACTTAATCTATTTTCAACATCCTGGCTTTTTGCATTTCTTGTGGGTTCCCATCAAACCAGAATATACTCCACAACACGGCCAAGAAATGCAGTGATAAAGCAGGTTGGCCCCTATCATTTATTACTTCCCTGGCCCCAGTTTTCATTTGAGCCTGCTCCCTCTTCCCTTTGTTGGCAAATAGATCAATTTGAGGTGTCTGATTTATTTCTCACAAACATATGTAAGCGTTTATTTATGGGTTTTCTCTTAATGCATTCCATATTAGAAAAGGCCAAGAGTACATTTCTTAAAAAATTCAAATTTCTTGAGAAAAAAGGAGGTGGTGAGGAGGAGGGAGTGTTAACTTGGCAGACACTGTTTAAAATATTTTGCAAGAGGAGCCCCCTGAGGAGCTGTCCATTAAACTCCCACCATTTTTGCTGAGAGAAGTGAATGTTTTTCCTGGCTCTGAATTTATGTGATTCTTAAATGTTCTCACAGGTTGAAACAAAAAAGAAATAACTGTTTGCATGTATACGTGACTGTCCACGATTGAATTATCTCTATTCATTATAAAGAGAATTTGTTTCTTGCTTGAATTTCATACTTGTTTTCATTTTTGGTTACAGAGAGCATAATACGTGGATAAGTTGTATCTCTGTTCTTCTAAGAATATCAGAGAAGGAGCTGTAGATTTACGCTATGATTTTTTTTTTCTCTTGTCTGCATTTGCCTGATTTTGGAGTGCTATTCACAGTTGCAGGAAAGCAGTTATGTCTTTGAAAAGCACAAAATAAATTCTGTTCATTGAGTGGGTAATTGTTCAAGGTCATCTATTCGTTGTCTTTGTCTTGATTGTTTGAATTAGTAGCTAATAATGGTGCTGAAATGTGAATGAATTATTAGCAATGGGGCATATTTTGGGGAGTGTCAGGAAATATTACAGGGCAATTAAGGTTATCCAATAGCAAAGCTGTGTTCCCAGCAGATGTCTGGTAATTACTGTGTTTAAAGAGTGTAAGGCTTAAACTAAGATTATAGCTTTTATATTGTCTGCCTTTAGAAGTCATATTTGGAATTTATTCAGTTTGTTCTCCTGCCCTTTCCCTTTTGTTCAGATTCTGTCACTTAGATTTTGATTTAAACATAGTCTTTTTTATGAATTAAAATAAGCCCCAGCAGATGGTATGCGGCATAGATGTTTATAAAATAAGAAAATGGTTGCAGAGATATTTAAAATGACTATTGATAAATAATTTATCTTTATTGTATTTATTTGTTACTCATTTTCTAATTTCTGTAGTCCAAATGTTTTAAAATCTCAAATGTTATCGTTCACAGTCTGGTATTTATGAAAGTATTGTTTCAAAGTATTCATACTTAGTGAGGTAGTAAAAAATCATTTGGGAAAGGTTGAGTTACATAGAATCTGGGAGCTCCTAATTTTTAACAGCAACACTCAGAACACATGTAATTTCTTCTTTCAACAATGACCTGTCAAAGTTGGCTTTGTTTCCTGAAGTTTTTAGAAGATATTAAAATAAGTGGAGTAAACATCCCCCTGTCTCTAATAATAAACATTTTTGATTTGCAATGAACTTCCAGAAGCAGCTCTGTGTACACTGGTCACATCTGGTGTGTGTATACTTGTCACAGCTGCAGGGGAGAGATTTTTAAAAATCCACTGCAGAACACCCCTGATTTTCTCTTATTGATATGTTTGGCATTTCAAGGCCAATCAGACCATTTCAAAAAACGACTCCTACTCAAACTCGAAAGTTGATTTATTTAACCAACTGGTAAGTTGATGAAAGTTCAAGCACTGAAATCTAAAGATCTGCTTACAATTAAGATTTGCTCACTTTTGTATTTCCCGCAGAATCCAGCAGATTATTGTACTAATACAAAAGCCTCTATTAGGAACACAAAGATGACCTTGGATTTTCTTACTGCACTTAATTCTAACATATTTGGGAAATTCTAATTAGGGCTTTTCTAATTGTTTTTGAATAAATTACTTCAAAGATAAGTTTTCTAGAACTTTTGGAATAATTTCATAAGTAATTTGAGAACTTCACTAGTTCCTGGGTCTTGAATTTTTCCTTACAAATAGCAAAACGTGAAAGTCTTTCATAGTTAGAACATGGCGGCCCATACCTTTGATAGAGTCATCACAAATATTGGTAGTACATAGGCAGATGTATTTTACTAATTTTTAATTATTTTGTTCAAAAGTCAACAAGTAATGTTTGTGTCCTTACTGTGATAAAGGTTCAGAGAAGTACCACAGATTCTCCACTCAAGGAAAAAAGGGATGCTGTCTCATGGATTCGATGGGTGGCACAGACGCATACGTGATCCGAAACTGAGTATTTCAAGTGTTACCTCAGAAACCCAATGCACATGGCAATACAGGAGGAAAAATAATAATATGTCAATTCAAGTGACTGGAGAAGTTTTCCAGGGCTTATACGAATTTCAGTGTTTAAAAAAATAAGCAGAAAGATAGGCCAGGGAAGGATGAGTACAAAGAAGAGGACTGGAGGCTGGGAACTCGCATGGAAATTGATGGACGTGTGAAAATGATCTTTAATGCCGAAGGTAGATTTATGATGTGGATCAATAAAAAATAAAAGCCAGTTACGGTGGAATGACAATAGAAAGGGTTTTAATGTCACACAGAGGAGTTTGATGTGGTCAATCTGATTGTTTTGGGCTTTTGATCAAGGGAGTGAATGACTAGATCTGTGATTAGGAGATAATTTTGGAAGTTCTGTGAAAGATGGAATTAAAGGGAAAGATTGGTAATAAAGAAGCCAGCAGGAACTTTATGGCGATGGTTGAGCTGAGTGATGGAGTCCTAGGAACCAATAATTGTATACTTCCACAGTCTTTATATTGGGTCATGTTATTTTCTCACAAAGTTCTCTCTTTCTCAACCCTATTGCTGTCACCAAAACAAAAACAGACTCAAAATTCCCCCCCAAAACTCTTTTCTTGCAATTCTTAAAAGAAAAACCCTAGTGTTAGTTTTTTTTAAAAAAGAATTCATTACTCAAAATTATAAGAAAACACCAGCCCGTAGAGAAGAAAAAGGAGTGTAATTTAAATACAAATTCTGATACAATTTTATTGAGAAAGACATTTTGTATTACGGTGCATAAGTGCTAGTTTTAATGATACATAATAGTCATTGCTAACAGTAATACCTATTATTTAGTAATAAGGAGGCCAAAAAAGAAAGTATTTTATATTTTGTTTCAATATAAAATTGTGTTTATATTACTGTATTCTTCAGCTTCCTTCTTGCAAAATCATACATATTATTGCTGGTATCACTTCCTATTATGTGATGGTAAAGCTAGCACATTTGTACCATGATACTAAATGCCCACTGTCCTTTTATCAATAAAATTACATCACAATTTTAATTTAGACTGCATTGCATCTTTCACTCCCAAACGTTTTAAAAATTGTTTTCTCTTTATCTTTGTTTGCAGTTTTTGGCTGGGGTTGGGTTTGAACTCACCACCTCCTGTTGATGGGGCCAGCACCCTGCTCCTTGAGCCACAGGCACTACCTTAAAAATGGTTTTATAGCATGCACTTATGAACTAAGTAGTTTTACTAAGATTTGTGCTCTTTCTTAAATAACTCTTTGTTCATCCTGGAACTAATAATTATCTTTCCTTTTCCTTAGATTGCTCCATCCCAAACACTAAAACACCTATGAAAACGGCTTTGCTTATGTTTGTTCATGGGCAATCCGCCCAGGGATGTATCCTTATTGGTTCCTTTTTTTTTCTGGAGACTTGCATTCCTTGGTCATCCTGCTCGCAACAGTCTTGTGCTTTCTAGACCCACTCTGTTTTAGGATTTTCCTTCATCCTTATTCCAGGAATTCTTTTCAACTTTCTCCTATTTTGAAATTATTTTTTCCTTTATTTTATGTCATCATTTTTATTCATTTACAGCATTCATTTGATAATGTGTATTTTCCCATGGAAATGTGTATCGTGAATCTGTATTTGGAGATCTAACATATCTGAAGTTGACTTTCTTTCGTCTTTCTTCTTTGCTTGATTTTTAAAAACGTTTTTGAATTTTATTTTTTAATTTTTTAAATTCTAATTTTCTTTCATATCTAAATGCTATGTTGTAGCTTCTCTTTATCATCCTAAATGTTTTTAATATTAAATTTTCCTATTCAGTGTCCTACAGGTTCACAATGATATACACTTGAATGTGTCTTTTCAATTTATTATGTTGGTTCTTCAGTGTGTATTTTCAGATTCGAATTCTAAGTTCATGGAGATTTAATTTAATTATTTCTTGTGTTATTTGAAGATTCCATGTCTGTGAGAGATAAAGAGGTCCACGGGGAGAGAGTGAAGAGTGGGAATAAGAAAACTTTGAAAGCAAAGCTAGGGGTTGAGAGGGGAATCAACTATTAGAGGCTGAGAGGAAACATGAGATAAATAAGATAATACTCAACCAATTTCACTCCTTGGCACCTGCGGCTTCTCTTGCATGTGAGAGAAGTTCATGGAGTTCAGCAACTGCCCTATTTCTCCCTCCCTTGGACAGTAGTGGGGAACCTGTGCTCGTGGTGTGTTCACTTGTCCCGGCCATAACTCAGCCCTTAGAGTAGTGGCTTGTCTTTGTAGCTGCTATTCCTATATTCTGTAAAATCCTTTTACTGCCTACTAGCAAATCCTTCCTCAACCTAATCCTCTATTGTAGTTAAAAATGTCCATATATTTTTCTTATTCAAATTACTATGTGGTTTCCTCCTACTTGTTGGGTCCTAACTGATACAGTGGATGAATAAAAACCAACTTTCAAACATGTATAGAATGATACGCCCCAAATACATTAACATTAGACATCTCTGGACATATTGTCTTATTCCACTTACCCACATATTCTAAGTTCTTATAATAAAAATAGTTAGTATGCTTGTGGTGAGAAAAATATCAAGATATTTTCTTCATCTCCAAATTAATGGTTTTTATCTCCCTTCAGGTAAAGAATGACCTACAATTACCTTCAACTACTCTGTAATTTAATGTGGGCTCTTTGTAGCTGGTTCAAATAATGTGGGAAATAATCACCAGTAAATCCAGAGACGAGGCACTGTTTCCAGTACAAATATATGATCCAAAATTATTTATTGGTGCATTATTATTTTCTTTTTCTTTTCTTTTTTCCTTTTTATTAATTTTCTTTTCTTGAGACTGCCACAGGCCTGGCTAATTTTTCTATTTTTAATAGAGGCAGAGTCTCACTCTTGCTCAGGCTGGTATTAAACTCGTGAGCTCGAGAGATCCTCCCACCCTAGCCTCCCAGAGTGCTAAGATGACAGGTGCGAGCTACCAGGCCCAGCCTGATGCATTAATGTTCATAGAACATCTTAATAAAGTATTTTCAGAGGTCAGGTAGATACATAATTGAATTGTTAGGGCTTCGACTTTCCCCTTATATGGAATAAAACTAAACTTTTCTGGTCTAAAACTTTTTGGGGGGCTTTAGTGTCTAATATTTACTTAAGGAGGTTGCCCAACATCTCCATTTGACATTTGAATTGAAATTTTAGTTGGCATACTATAAAAATCAGGAGATACACTGATCAGAAACAATCTAATTTGGAAAATGACATTTTAAAATTTAGCTTCTGATAATGACACTTGCCACTTGTCTCTGTGTCCCAAATCACAGGAAATCTGAATTGAAAAACTTCTTACTTCAATAGAGTTTTTTATGAAAGCCAGACACTTGCACTAAATGCCAGTATAAGGATCAGGAAACACATTCCAAAACTGAAAGAGTTCTCTTTAATTTTATTCCAGTCTATAAAGTAGTTTTTGAAAATGCTCATTTTCATTCTCTTAGAAAATACATTATTTTCACTCCTACCTTGACTGTAGCTTGCTGTGATCGCTTCCACCTTAGTAAAATCCTGTACTGCTGGGATTTTTAAAGACCTATAATTTCAATATTCCAGGAACTTAAATAGGATGCCACATTCCATATAGTCCTTTGCACTAAAATTGAAAATTACATTATATGCATTTAATTGTGTCACTGTTTCCTAAAAATAATTGTACCACAGTAATTTTAAAGTATAACACGAGTAGGTGAGCAGTTATGATTTGCTGATTGAATCTGAAACTTCTGCCCTGGAAAAAATTTTTCATAGGTTGTCATTGTACTCAATGGAAGCATCGTAAATGCAGCAATGGTGTATTCTAGACTAAAACACAGTGCTTTAAGGACGGTCATTTAAGGCAGTATTAAAAGGAGATGAAACAAGGAAATGACTAAACTATTTTTGTGACACATCATTGTGTAACACTACATTTGAAATATATAGACTTAATATGGGGAAGAGGTGGGCAATTATTCAATTTTATATTTTGATCTCTTTCAACACCAGCAGTTCTTGACAATACTTAAACGTTGATTGGAAACATTTCCATAGAGACTATACACTTGATAGAAATAGTTTTTGTTTTTTCTTTCTCAATTCAGAAAGGTCAATATTTGATAGCACAGCAAAGTGACTATAATAAGTAAGTTGGGGTATACACTAAAATAACTACAAGAGTGGAATAGGAATGTTCTTAATACAAAGACATAATTAGCAATTGTGATATTTTCTACCTTAGAAAAACCACTCAAAATATTTCTTTTTATTTGAGAATAATTTCTTATTTGGAAAAGCAACCAATTCGTTTTGTGTTTTTTTTTTCAACCTTCATTCACTCATCTTGAGTTGCTGAAATGATTTTCCTAAATTTAGAATAATAGCATCTTGTCCAATCTGTTGTCATAATAGAAAAGATCATTTTATATACAATTTTGGTTAGCTTCTAGTTTGCTTTGTCAAATTTAGAACCACATGAACATTGTGGTTTCTAATTTTAGTCAAACCCTTTGAGCTTTAAGTTCCGTTTGGCGCTGGCTGAACATGAACTGCTGCTTTGAAAAAAAAAATTCCCTTGGCACTATCAGAATCTAGATGTGTGCACAGCACAGACCTCCTCTTATTTAAAAGAAATACATTCTCTTTTATTTGAAAGTTGGGAGCTCCAAGGGTATAAATAATACAATGTGAAACTTTAAAGAAATGGATCATATTTTAAAATAGCTCTCAAGCAGAATTAGGCCTTTGGGTTTAGAGCATGGTATCCTTTAAAAAAAAAAAAAAGTCCATCTAGTTATTTCAAGATGTACTTTGCTTTAATTTAGCTCAGCGAATTAAAGGAAACTTTGTCCATTATGTTGCTATTGGTTTAGTTGTTACAAAAAGGACCTTGTAGAACTCTTTTATGTCCCTCGATGATAAATTACTTGCCACACAATGATAGGCTGTATATTCCTCAAATACAGGAAAAAAAATGAGCTAATTTTTCTTTTTTACACAATTTTTCTCCAAATTTAATGGACAATAATAATAAAAAAAATAACATTTACTCAGCAGACACGGCAGGCAATGTTCCAAACTTTTCACATATATTAATTCATTTAACACAACCACCCTTTAATTTAGGTACTTTTATTCTCCCCAGGATACAGAGAAGATGGAGGCTCCAGATGATGAACTGACTTTCTAAGGGTCACACAGCTGGTAAGGGGAAGAGCTTGGGTCAGAAATGGAGTTCTCTCTCTCTCTCTCTCTCTCTCTCTCTCTAATCCATACTGTTAATCCCACCTGTCAATATCTCAGCGGGCTGGACTGCAAAGAAAAGCCACAGCCGGGAGAGCCAGGGCACAGACGGAGTCCCAGCTACTGGAAAGGCTGAGGCAGGAAGACCACTTGAGCCCAAGAGGTGGCGACCAGCCTGGGCAGCACAGTGAGGCTCTGTCTCAATACACAAATAATAAAGCACCCCCAAATGTTCAGACATCCAGGTGTGCCCCGCCGTCTGTCCCCATCAAGCAGGTTACCCCGGGCTTGTGCGGCCAAGACTGCCTTCCCAGGGTGTACACCCACCCTGCAGGCAAATGTGCAGACCTCCTGGGGAGAACCTGCCACACCTCATGTTCTCCTTGTGGAAGCACGTAAGGCTGCACACCGCTGGGAGTTTCTGAAATGGATCTTGCTTATTTCTAAAACTTCATATTGTTTGCTAGGAGCTTACTCCTTGGGAATGCATACACATACACACACACACAAGCACGCACACACCACATGCACACATATGCACACGCATTTCACATGATTCTTTGCATTTCCAGGGTCAGCCTTCTCTCGGTTCCTTGATGGCTCCAGTCTGAGATTTTATGTATTCATCCCCTAAACATTCTCTGTCCTATCTCCCTGTAGACCTTGTTGTCTTCTGCTGTGTGTTGACCTTATGAATCGTTTTAGTAAATACTTGTTTTAAATAATTGAGAGGAGACAAAGAAATGGTTGTAACCTAGAGAGCTGCGGCTAGAGATATGACTGTCTAAACCAACCAGGGTGAGAAAGTGACGTGTGGACATGAAGGCACATGAACTCTTCCCGTTGCCTGAGAATAACGAGAAACTTGGTGGGGAATGGTGCAGAGGAAATAATCCTGTCTCTCACCCTACTGGCTCCTCCCCAAAATATTCAAAGTGGGTCATTGGAGAAGTGGGAGGGCCAGCTTGGCAAGTCACTGAGACCCTTTCCACAGACACTTCGGTATAAACTCTCCATCTCTTAGGAGACGCTACACGAATAGCCAGTAAAACAGAACTTTTAGGTATGTTTACTGTTTCACAGCAGGATGATGAAGAGCTAAGAAATTTGTAAGCTCTGTGGAAAGAAATAGTCAATACTAACCAGCCCGGTCCCCTAAAGAGAGTCATTTCCCATTGTCATTGTATTTAAGACCTCTTTTACAGCATTTACCAGAACTTCTTAAACGGTAGCCATAAGATTGGACACTCAATAAATGTTTATTGGGTTGAATTGAATCGAATATTTAGGCACTTATCGTTGATAACCTTGTAACATCTTTCTCTGAGTAACTAACTGAGTGAAAAAGGCACAAATGATCTCCGTTTTATGTTGGATTATATGTGGCATTTTTAGGAAGTGAAAAATGTAGGAGATTGCAGGGGAAATAATTTGTTGAGTGTGGGAGATAGAAATATCAACAAAATGATGTATTCCTAGCTCATCCACTACTTAACGCTGGGTAGTTGGGTTCTTTTCCGTGTCTTTAAGTTATTGTCACTGCCCTGTCATAAATTACAGCAACATATGCTATAGCTGCTTCTTACAATCCTCTGTAGCAGAGTAAGCAAAATCACCGATGTTAGATTCCCTGTGCAGTTTCCTGTAGATGGGTTTTAAAAAATATAATGGGAGTTTGAATGCAAGTAAACGGTGGAAGGACTATAACAACCCAACATAAACAATTTTGTAAAACTCTGTTCTTCCTGCATCCATTTTTTTATGCCTCCCAGTGTATAAATCCCTTTTCCCCCTACAGAGATAGCTGGCAGAGTATAAATGCTCACATACTTTTAAAACAGCCTCTATTTCAATGTATGAGAAAAATACAACTAAAATGTTAGTGTATGAGTGCAACTGCCAGGATAAAATATCTTCTTCCCTGTTCTCCAGATTAGCTGAAATTTCCTCTCCTTTCTCTTCCTGTTTCCTTCCTGAATTCTTATATTTTTCTTTCCTGAAACATACTAATTTTGTAAAAGTATTGATTATTAGTTCTTCGCTACAGGTCTGAAAAATTAGATTTTCATGGAAATTCACTGTGGTGAGTAAACAATATTTAGAATATGACCTTGCTTAAAGGAGGCAACCCGAAATTTATTGACTGCATAAATTAGCGGATGTGTTTCACATCTTCCAAATGTACATTCCCTCCACAGCTTTGAATAAGGAAAAAATTAAGGAGCGATTGTAAAGAGAAAGGTTGTGTTTGAAATCTGTTCTATCTCTAAGCTCCTTCTCTGCCATCTTTTTTGGATGACTTTGTGTTAAACTCCCAAATTAGCCTGAATATGGTATGGAAGCTATCAAAATCTCTACCTAGCAAAAGGAAACATCTGAATAAGCATTAATGCATGAAGATCCATTAAGATGAATATGCTTATTAATATGCATTTTTATAAAATGCATATTAAATTTGAAAAATATTTGGTAGAATTACACACAAAACCACATAGTGTTTGCCTGGGGAGGGTGTAAAGGGAGAGTTTAGGGAGAATACAGTTTCTTCCACTAGATTTTAAGTTTTGCTCAGCAAAGTCGTGTCTATTTTGGTAGGTATTGAGGACCTAATTGCTAATACAGGGCCTGACACTGGATACACGCTCAGTAAAAAATTACTGATTACATTATATTGTGTTCCTTTTTCTCTTGGGTAGTTTGTTGTCTTCATAAAGAGAAAAAATTATGTTTCCAATCTGAAAAATTAAAAATTAGGATTAAAAAAATTCTACACCATATGGCATATTTATAGAACCCCTGTAAATATTTGTTGAGTGGCTGACCCCAAGCAGAGAACATTAAGTCATTCATACAGACTGTGAAACATGAGTCACTGTTCTTTAGCAGCATGAAAACCACACAGATTTCATTAGGACAACACTGAAAAGCTGACATAGGTGTGCACAGGGCATCTGCACCATTGGCCTTCTTAATATTTTATGCGATTATGCAGATGATGAAGAGACCAGAACTCTTCATCAAGTTCTTCATCCATCTCTGTTCTGCTTCAGATGTGTCTTTAACTCATGTATTTGCATCTCCTTCCCTACAGTGTTAGAAGTAGCATTTTCCATCTCAAAAGCTAATTCCTCCCCCTATTCCCTGATCTGATCTCCCCTATCCTGCTTTCGGCCCAATTCTGCCACACATCCCTTTTGTTTCTGGAATACAGCCTCACTGTGGCTGGTGCCGTTCAGTCCACAAGTGCTCACGAAAACCCAACTCTTCACATTTGGACAGCTGGTCAAAGTACTGCCCCTTAGTAACTCTCCTTCATCTTCCAAAGGTAAGTTACTTGCTGGAAATCTGGGTGGTATTTGAAGCCTGCAGAGAGACTGGCAAGGTGGAACATAGGGGCAAGTTTGAAGCAGGCTACAAACCAGTGAGACACCATCCAGCAGATCTGGCTGGACTTTTCGCCTTTGCTCCAGCTGCGGGTTCCTGACTGGAGTTTCCCGTTCACTGTTCTGATTGTCCTATTCGCCTCATGCTGCTCTTCGCTCTCTGTAGTTGGGACCCACAGTATTTAGTCTTGTCATTCTTCTGGTGTCTGTGACCAGCCGTAACCTTCTCATGGGTTTTCAATGCTTACATTGCTGATAAAATGGGGCATGATTTTTGTGTTTTGATCCCCCTCTTTCTCCTTAAATTTTATACTTTGGTTTCTGCCTCTACCACCTAATGAAACATCTCTTGCAAACATTCCCAGTAAGAGGTTATCAGCATAATCAGTGGTTTTCTTCAATTTCATCCCATTTCTTCAAGTCAGTTGTTAACTTGAGATCAAAAACTGGCATCCCCTGGACCAAATCAAGATGACAGTGTATTTCCTACATTGTTTTTAAAAAGATCTATTTCTTTTAAAGTCAGTAACTTCGTAGGGAGCACATGGATTTCATTTTGCCTTTGTTACATTCGTACTTATTCCTTTAGACTTAGCCGAGCTTTGATAATACTTGTCTGACCACGCAAAGGATTTGAGTTTGTAACTTTAAATCATCCTGCCCTTTGAGGTACTATTTCACTCCTTTTTAAAAAATAAATTACCTTCAAGACAACTCTGTCCTTTTGCTCTCAAATTGTTTCAGTCATCTGCTTCTTCATTCCACCTTGAGATATAGATATTTTGTAAATATTTGCATGTATTCCTTGTTTATTTTCTTGTCTCTCACTTTCTTGGCAACTCTTCTCAATTGTTACCTTTACCAGGTGACTCCCAAGAATCTACATTCTCACTTCGCTCCTGACTGCCTATGGATATTAATGTTTCATTTTAAAGTGTTCATTGTGCATCTTCAGTAATAGTTTTGAAAACTAAATTATTATTTTTATTAAGTCATTTGTACATAGATCATACATACATTTATGCCATTGTGTGTTTCGATGTGTTGATTATTTATACAAACTGGAGTGCTTACATCCTACTAATCAATATAGCTTTTACCTCATTCACCCAATTATAGCATTAAGACATTTGTGTTCTACACCTGATAGAGCCAACTTGTACTTGCATTATGCTCCATAAGTTTGGTCCCCCTATTAACCCTCCTTCTATCAACCCATCTTAAAAAGCTTCTGCACTGCCAAGAACACATTAAGTAAAGCAAATAGCCCTCTGAATGAGAGAGGATTTATGCAAGTTATATTTCCGACAAAGGTCTAATAACCAGAATCTATAGAGTACTCAAACTTATTACTAAGAAAAAAACAAGTGATCCCATTTCATTGTGGGAAAGAGACATGAACAGAAGCTTCTCTGAAGAAGACAGACGCATGGTCTACAGACCATGAAAAAATTCTCATCATCTTTAATCATCAGAGAAATACAAAACAAAACTACTCTGAGATACCATCTAAATCCAGTAAGAGTAGCCCATATCACAAAATCCCAAAACTACAGATGTTGGTGTGGATGTGGAGAAAAGGGACCACTTCTGCTGGTGGGAATGCAAGCTAGTACACTCCTTTTGGAAGGAAGTTTAGAGAACACTCAAGTTCTAAATGTAGACTTACCGTTTGATCCTGCAATTCCTCTTCTAGTTATATATCCAAAGGACCAAAAAGCACTTGACAATAAAGATATTTGCACCAGATTGTTCATTGCAGCTCAATTCATAATTGCCAAGTCATGGAAGAAGCCCAAGTGCCCATCGACCCATGAATGGATTAATAAATGTGATATACCATGGAAACTACGCAGCATTTAAAAAAAAGTGGAGACTTTGGAATACTATGTAGCCTTAAAAAAATGGAGACTTTACCTCTTTTGTGTTTACATGGATGGAGCTGAAAAATATTCTTCTTAGTAAAGTATCTCAGGAATGGAAAAAAATATATACAATGTACTCAAACTATTTAAATTAAATAACATATTTTGTTGTGTATTATCTGCTCCCTGGTATAATGCATTCCCACATTTTGGCCCAAACTTTCAGGGTAAAAAATTCCTTAATTTTAATTCAAAATCTTATTTGTTGATATTTAGAACCTTATTTTTCTATTATAAAGGAATTTTAGCATTTATATTTTAACATACACAGTAGCCATACAG
>CAUYON010085418.1:0-10883 GCA_963573935.1 Arctocebus calabarensis
GTGTTTTCCAGATATACACTCATATCATCTGCGAAGAGTGAAAGTTTGATCTCTTCTGACCCTATGTGGATACCCTTGATCACCTTTTCTTCCCTGATTGCAAAGGCTAAAACTTCCATTTCGATACTGAAGAGCAATGGAGAAAATGAGCAACCTTGCCTAGTTCCTGATCTAAGTGGAAATGGTTTCAATTTAACTCCATTCAATACGATATTGGCTGTGGGTTTGCTGTAGATGGCCTCTATCAGTTTGAGAAATGTCCCTTCTATACGAATTTTTAAAATTATTTTGATCATGAAGGGATGCTGGATATTCTCAAAAGCTTTTTCTGCATCAATTGATAGAATCGTATGGTCTTTATTTTTTAATTTGTTTATGTGCTGGATTACATTTATAGATTTATGTATATTGAACCAGCCTTGAGACCCTTGGATAAAGCCCACTTGGTCATGGTGTATAATTTGTTTGATGTGTTGTTGGATTCTGTTTGTTAGTATCTTGTTAAATATTTTTGCATCAATATTCATTAATGATAATGGTCTATAGTTTTCTTTTCTTGTTGGGTCTTTCCCTGGTTTAGGGATCAAGGTGATATTTGCTTCATAGAATGTGTTGGATAGTATTCCTTCTTTTTCTATATTTTGGAAGAGGTTTAATAATATAGGTACTAGTTTCTCTTTAAAGGTTTGGTAGAATTCTGACATGAAGACATCTGGTCCCGGGCTTCTCTTTATAGGGAGATTTTGTATTGTTGATGCTATTTCAGAACTTGATATAGGCCTGTTCAACATTTCCACTACATTCTGGCGAAGTCTTGGTAGGTGGCATGCTTCCAAGTATTGGTCAATTTCATTGAGATTTTCATATTTCTGAGAGTAATTTCTTGCAATATTTGTTATGGATGTTTTGAATTTCTGAGGGGTCTGTGGTTATTTCATCTTTAGCATTTCTGATTGATGATATTAGAGATTTTACTCTTTTTTTCCTGATTAGGTTAGCCAAATATGTATTTTTCTTAAATAATTTCATTAAATCATCATTGTGTACATTGGTGCAATCATAGGGCAGAAAGTGCTTCATATACAATCAGAAATATTTTGATCATACTGTTAGAGATAGTCTTCATGACATTTTCTTGATCACTATATAAAGACATTGATACTCAACATTTAATAAGTTTCACTGGTACCCTGCTAAGATGCACCGTAGGTGTCATCCCACTAATTGCCCTCCCTCCACCCATCCTCCCCCTCCCCTCCCCTCCCTTTCTCTTTTCCCCGTATTCTTGTACTATAATTGGGTTTTAGCCTTCATATGAAAGCTATAAATTAGCTTCATATTAGGGCTGAGTAGAATGGATACTTTTTCTTCTATTCTTGAGATACTTTGCTAAGAAGAATATGTTTCAGCTCCATCCATGTAAACACAAAAGAGGTAAAGTCTCCATCTTTCTTTGGGCTGCATAGTATTCCATGGTATACATGTACCACAATTTATTAATCTATTCGTGGGTCGATGGGCTTAGCAAAGTATCTCAACAATGGAAGAAAAAGTATCCAATGTACTCAGCCCTAATATGAATCTAATTTATAGCTTTCATATGAAGGCTAAAACCGAATTATAGCACAAGAATACAGGGAAAAGGGAAAGGGAGGGGAGGGGAGGGGAGGGGGGAGGATGGGTGGAGGGAGGGCAATTAGTGGGATCACACCTACGGTGCATCTTAGCAGGGTACCAGTGAAACTTATTAAACGTAGAGTATCAATGTCTTTATATAGTGATCAAGAAAATGCCATGAAGACTATCTCTAACAGTATGATCAAAATATTTCTGATTGTATATGAAGCACATTGTGCCCTATGATTGCACCAATGTACAGAATTATGATTCAATAAAAAAAGAAATTCACAGTGGCAGAGCAGATGGTTTTCCTGGGTGTTTGGAATACTGAACTTCACTTGCGTGAAGGGAAATTACCTAACAGTAGAAAACAAACTGTCAGAAAGCAATAAAACAAATGCTTCTGAAGAGTAAAAAGTGACAGAAATGATACATTTTTACAAGTACCCAGAGAGGGACATCCTCTCTGGGCATGAGATACTGAATAGAGTCCCCAGAAAGAGATCTTAAAATAAAACTTATTTGTTAGTCTGTGTTTATTGCAATCATTTTAAATAATTTCTTGCCTCTTTAGCTTTGCCTGATGAGATTTTGCTTTGACAAAGGAAATCCTGGGAAATGAAGAAAGACATTCCATGTGTATTTTTCAAAGCTAGACCTACAAATGTGCAAATTAAAATGTACTACTAAAAGAAATCTTCTGTCTTAAAATTAAAAATCTAAACTTTAAATTTTTAATTATATAAATAACATAAATACTATTTTAACTCTAAGAAACACAAGCCCATTGTACTACTTGTCATTAAGGCAAATTGGTACAAACGAGGCTATTCTCCACATGACAAAAATCAATCCAGAAATACTCTTCCAAGCAATATCTAATAAATATAGCTTCTTATTCTCATAATACAAATATACATACCTCGGAAGACATAAAAATAAAAATGTCTTAAAATCTTATTTTGCATTCCTTTTAAGATTAAACTTTTTGAACTATTGCACACATGTGAAAAGTGCAAAGTCTTATGGGTATAGCCTGAGGAGTATTTAGAAAGCAAACACAACTCATGAAATAATTGATGTGTCATGAGACAGCACTGTACCGATAGGAGAAGCTCCTTGCAGTTGCAAACACTACTCATAGCTTCTCCTGAAAGATAACCTAGCTCATGTATCATTTGAAATTTGTTTTCTAATTCTTATAAACTTTTCTTACCTTTTATCTTCCAAATTCCTGTGTTCTTTTATTAAAGGTTACTTTTTTTCTTGCTTTTTTTTCTTTGTTGCTTAGCAAATTTCAATCCTCTGGAACTCATTATTGTTTTGTTTAAGGTTATTTGTTATAGAATGTTTATATCTCCTGGATGTAATTTTTTTCATTCAGAACTATTATGAATTTAAAAAGTTTCCTCATTCCTCTCTTGTTTCTATTTTCCTTTCATTATCTTTATCGTGATAATTGTTATTTTCTTTGCTGTATACTAAATGTATCTGATATTTGGCACTTTTCTTTTGTATTATAATGTAAATGAGTAGTAAAAAGTCAAAACTGTGTTCTCAAATAACATTTAAGAGAGAACATATTTATTCAGTAAAACTAATTATCAAAATTGCAACACAAAATGATTTGCTACATTTGATAAACATTGAAGACATTAAAATAAACCTACATTATAAAGTCAAAATGAAGTTTACTTCAATTTACACATAGTTGCTTTTCTGGAAATGTGAAATATAATAAAACTATTTTCAAATTATTTTGTTTGAGTGTAAAATTGAATTAGGCACTAAGGTTCGGTAGTGCTAAATGTAGGTTTCACCCATCTGATTATTACTGAAACTTTGGAAATCTAGGTGACTCCTGGGACAATTTTGCTTTGTGTGGTTCTATCACCTACAATAGTAACATTTATGGCAACCAATGTTCCCCAAGCCATATTTTGGTATGCAAAATTCCCTACAGGAAAATATTACGCGATATGCCTTTATTCACAATAAACTACAATGCAAAAATGGAGTGTTAAAATGTCATTGGAGCCATGCATGAAAACAAATGGTATAAAACATAAATTGTTCTATGTGTTTAAAATTGAAGTGGCAACTCATTTTCCAAAGTACATTACCTGGGTTATCTTCATGATTTAAGATTAAATCAATAGAAGTTTCTGTAAGAAAAAAAGAATTGTTTCAGACAAAAGAAAGATTAAAGTAGTGAGAAGAGATGAAAATGAAAGACTCTTTTAAATCAATGTCAAGATATAGTTTAAAAACCTTTAAACCAAGAGAGTATTAAAGATAATTTGACAATTTCCATCAGAACAGTTGTGTGAGGCAGAATTCACTTTCTCCCAGGTTCCCGAATCTCACTCCTCATACTACTTAACATTCAATATTTGAGTGCTTTCATATTATTCTGCACCAACCACACACATTCAAGCCTCCTCTTGACTCTGACTCCCAAGAATTTCATTAAGCTATTGAGTTATATTTTCCTGATTTTCTGGAGTAGGGAGAAACCCCAGATACTATAGGACAAAATATGTCCTTTCAATTATTCTGTTAAAAATAAGACTTCTAAAATTTGTCTTGATAGATAGAAATTGTCAGTCCCTAGCTCTCCTACAGGAAGATAAAGGTAGAACTTACTGAAAAACTTGCACTAAAAACATGTCCCTCAGTAATTACCTTCCCTCTCTCTCTCTCCCCCTACCCGAACTGCCCAGCCCCTTTATGTCACATATAATATCACAGGTAAATTCAAAAAGTCCTAAAATTGGTGAGTGTATTGTTGTGGATTTAAATATCTGGCAACATTTGTTTATAATAATCATCCTAAATTATCAACCACGATCTCAACTCCAGTATTCTCTTCAGTCACTGTCTACATTAACAAATGCCAGTGAAAGGTTGTGAAATATAAAGGAAAGGTCACATTATATAACAAGTCATATGTGCCTGGGGACTGAAGAACTCAAGGCGGAGTTCTCCCGAGCAAACCTCTGGCTCGTATTTATTATCCTAAAGCCAGAAAAAGTAGTTAAAAGTTACTTGTCAAACATCAGCACTAAACAGAGGGGACAGAATGTCTCCAACTTATTTTTGCAAAACTGCTAGACCTCTGCCTCCAGTGTCAAGAGACCTTTGGAATCTAGAGAATCTTTACCAAAAACATTAAGCCTGGTCTGGCCACACCTCACACATACATCTCTCTTCCAGTCCGGCTCTCTGTCCTCCTGCACTTGAACAACTCACATACCCTTCTCCTGATTCTTTAGGTCTCTCAAGCGGAATAGGAGTCTATGCTGAATGCCAGGGAACAATTTTCCTGCACGCTAGTTTGGGTAATTTTTCAGTGCAGTCTTTAGGGTTTTCTCTACCTAAGATTGTGTCATCTGCAAACAGAGCTATTATAACATTTTCCTTTTCAATTTGGCTGCCTTGCTTTGTTTTCTTTTGTTTTCTAGCCTAATTACTCTGGTTAGAACTCCCAATGTTATCCTGATAGAAGTTGCAGAAGCTGATATTATTGTCTTGTTTTTAACCTTAAAAGAAATGTTTACAGCTTTTTACTGTTGAGTATGATGTTAGCTCTGGGCTTATCATATATGAATTTCATTCTGTTAAAGTGTGTCCACTCTACAGAAGATTTGTTGAGTTTTTTTAATGACAAAATGATATTTTCAGAAAATATTTGAAAACTGTGTATCTGATTAAGGAGTAATATCTAATTATATAAGGAACTCATATAACCTACTAGCAAATAAACAAATACTTTTATTTAAAAAGTGGGTTAAAAAACAGAATAGACATACTTCCAAGTAAGACATATCAATGTAGAACAGGTACATGAAGAGAGGCTCAAGGTCACTAATTAACAGAGATATGCAAATCAAAATCCCAATGTAATACCACCTCTTATCTATTAAAATGGCTATTACCAAAAAGATAAGAGATGGCAAATGTTGGCAAGGATGTGTAGAAAAGTTAACACTGTAGATAGAAATGTAAACCAGAACAGTTATTGTGTAAAACAGAAAGGGGTTTTCTGAAAATAATAAAGATAGAACTATCAGGTGATCCAGCCATCCTTCTTCTGTGTATACATTCAGGGAAAATTAAGTAACTATCTCAAAGGGATGTCTGTCTGCCCAAGTTCATTGCAGCATTATTCACAAGAGCCAAGATGCAGAAACAACATAAGTGCCCCTTAACAGATGAAGGGATAATGAGCATTTTATATACATATATGTGTACTTACACATAATTATATGTATGTATGTGATTGTAGAATGGAATACTATTCAGGCATAAAAAAGAAGGAAATCTGGCCATTTGCAACAACAATGTGGATGAATCCATGAGCCTTGAGGATATTATGCCAAATGAAATAAGCCAGACAACAGAAAGACAAACCTGTATGACCCACATGCAGAACCTAAAAAAAAGTCAAATTCAGTAATTTAGAGTAGAACTGTGGCAGTCAGGAGAGCAGGGGAGTAGGGTTGAGGAAAATGAGGTGCTGAGGGTCAAAGGGCCCAAATTTTCAGTGGTAAGAATTAAGTGCTCAGGATATAATGATCAGCATAGTGAGCATAATTAATAATCTGTCCTGTAGTCTCGAAATTCATTTGGACAGTAAGTCGATGTAAACTCATCGATGTAAACTGATGTGAACCAAATACAGAAGGAAAGGAAAGGAAATAAAGGTAAATATATGAAGAGTTAAGTATCTTAATTAATTTGATGGTGGCAAAAATTTTCACAATGTATACATACATCAGGTCATAAAATTATACACTTTGAATATGTACAATTTTTTGGTCAATTGAACCTAAATAAAGCTGGGAGGATAGCGCTGTTCTATAAAGCACATAGGCCCCTCAGTTATATGAAAATTGTATTAAGTAGATTGATTCTGTTTTTATTTGCTATTTTTAAATTTGTTATGTATCACAAATGTATTTAAATATGTACTACACACATTTCCTTAAAAACCCATTTTGATTTTACTATTTGTTATTATTCTCATAAACTAGAAACCAATAATGACTTAAAATAGCTGGATTCTGCAATTTAATGGCATGATCAGTTTATTTTCTGGCCGATTTGCTCAGAATGTGACTCCTGTTTAATTCCTAAAGATCTCAATAAATTAAAAGCACTTTGTAGTGTGAAAAGAGACCTTAGTTATACACAGTTCATTAATGCTACTAATGTGGTTCCTTTTTCCGCCAAATGTTGAATCTTCCATTAATTTAGTAGAGTTTAAATGTTTCCTCTGTGAATTAACTTTGTTAACCTCACATTTAATTTTTCCATAGTAATAGTTTTCTTTTAATGTCAGTGAACCTGGATAATAAATACTATGATATATTTTCTAAGACTCATTTAAGACTATAATGGAACTCTTTCTAGCATGTGTCAATTTACTCCATTTTCCACTTTTTATACATACTTAGAATCTAATTTTTAAGTAGATGAGATCATAATATAAAATATATTTAAATGATTGTTATTTGAGCCACCATAGCCTTGAGCATATAACTACTGTAATCTCAAGCCAATTAGTTTTCTTCCTTATAATTTCTAAATGGAATACCTATAATTGAATTTAACATTTTTCCTGAAGGGTGTCAACTCTTCCTAGCATCCTTCCTTTAATATCCAAGCATCAAGTGATGCCATCTAGTCATTTCATTTTCTCATTTGGACACATTATTTAGCTTTGAGAAGTCTCGGATGTAAATCAAACAAAAACTATGAATCTCACGATATGCTTCCTGTAAACTAGGGGAAAGATACTCTCACTCTGTAAACCATGAAGCATGAAAAATATGCTTCAATGAGCTGTTAAAAGAAAGGGAGCCTTGGAATTTTAGTATATAACACTCATGAGTACGCAGACACTAAAAAAGGGAAAAGTTTCTTCTTAACACGACTGAATGAATAATTAAAAAATCGACTTCAGCCAGGTCTTACTTCTCTAGTTTTCCATTGCATAAACCAGATCAATGATGTTATTAAGAAATACATATATAAGGGCACATAAAACATAAGTGTATGGCGCAATAAAATATCACTCATCAATACACTATACAGGTCCAGAAAAAGACTATTACCAGCACCCCAAAAGTGTACTGATACTCCTGTCAATTATTAGCCCTTATTTCCTACACAAAGGCAAATCCTTTTTTTTGTTTTTTGTTTTTTTGAGACAGAGTCTCAAGCTCTCACCCTGGATAGAGCGCAATGACATCATAACTCACAGCAAGCTCAGTCTCTTGGGCTCAAGTCATCCTCTTGTCTCAGTTTTTCTATTTTTAGTAGAGATGGGATCTTGCTTTTTGATCTGGTTTGTCTCAAACTCCCGAGCTCAAGCAATCCACCAGGCTCGGCCTCCCAAAGGGCTAGAATAACAGGTGTGAGCCACTGAGCCCAAACACTGTACTGGTTTTTGAGGTGAATGATTGTTTCACCCTGATTTTGAACTGTGTCTGCCTCAGCTCATGCACTCTGCATTTGTGTGTCTAGCTTCTTACACTTGCAGTTATGTTTGTGAGAATCATCTTCATGCAGCAGCAATTTATGTATTTGCCTTGCTATATTCTATTTCTGATCGATGCAAAGTGATTCATCCATTTTACTGTCCATTTGTTAATAGATGATTATAATTATTTACATCACAGATATATTACCTCCCCATGGCTCTGTATGTCTATTCTGTCCTTTCAAACTTTTCCACAAACAAGTGTTTTAATGAGTTTTAAGTAAATTTAATTTATCAATATTTAAGGATTAGTCCTTTTAGGTCTTTTTAGGCAAAAATGGACCACAGCCCCTATCTAGCATAAAGTCTCCCACTAACCACTAACTGGAAATCAGAACAAAATTCCAGAAAAATTTTTCTTTTATTGACTAAGACTCATTTTATTGTTCTGTTTACAGATTTCTTGAGGTGGCTATATTGCTAACTAATTTTATCCTTTCTTCTTTTTTTAAAGACAAGCATATAAAACCACACATATTTATTATCTCTTTAAAGTTTTAATATGTAATATTTTTGTCATTGTTGCATTTTAATTTTTTAAATAACTTCCAGTGTGTCGTTTCTATTTGACTCATGGTTAATTAAAAGGATAATCCATATAGTGTCTACCTTGCTTTCGTTTTCGACATATAACTTAATTGCATTCTGCAAAAATAGTGTGCTGTAAACACATTAAGTCCTAAATATTCTCCAGATAATTCTTACAAATGTACTATGTATTTTTCCATAATTGTTGTTTTCAAAGTTTCACATATGCTAAAAATAAAAAATTTAAATTCCATTTATCAAATTTGCTATCTACTTCTGGTTTTCTTTTGTATTTAGGTTGACCTGACTAGTAAGAGATAAACGATATTTCATTTTCATGATGGATTTGTGTGTGACTTCATGTATTAAATAAAATTAACTTTTAGTTATAATTATTTGATTTTATTTTTAAATTCCTATTTATCTGGGCATTATTTAATTTGTTAGTTTGTTGCTTACATGTGTTTTTGTTTTTGTTTTAGTTTTTGTTTTTGAGTACTAGTTTGAGAATGCTGTCTTTCAAAAACAACAAAAATAATTTGTATTTTCTTCAGTCAGTAACTCAAGTTTACCAGTCTGGAATAACAGTAAAACTTGCTTGAATTCTTATTCAGGACCACATATATTACATTCATTTAAAGTAACAACTCTTGTTATGGCTGATTGGTTTTGAAGATTTCTTATAAGATTTTTTTTTTATTTCTTTTTGTTATTTCATAGTTGATGGCAAAAATAGAATTCTACCAATCCAGTGATTGTTGACGGAGTGGATACAAGTGGATAACTGAAGATGTTAATTTAAATTTATGCAGAAGTAGTCACTGAGGTACCAGGAACTCAGGGTTTCCTATTAGTTTTCTCACTGTGGGCGGGTCCTAGGTTCTGTAAAAAACTATTCATAGTTTCACTAAATTTGACAAATGCCTTCAAGGTGAACATCAGCTTCATGGCCTATTTTATGTCAATTAAATATAGCTTTCTTTTAGATTTTGGCCTTGATACACCTGGCTTTCTTTGCTAGTTCATAGACGCATTTTAAACGTTCTTTTTAAATATATAACGTTCATTTTGCATTCACCTTTGTTCTCACCAACTATTTGTAATATACTCCTAGAAATAGGGATGCTATGTCTATACACAGCACATATTTTTACACAGATGAAATTATATACTTTTTTTCTATTTCATCTACTACAGCGTCTGGCTAATGTAGCTAATAATAAAAATGCAATTAAGTTTTGATTATTATTTTATTGATTTCCAAACCATGTTAATTTAACTCTCATGACTCTAGATAGTTAGTGTGCTTGTTTCTGGATAGGCCATTAACTGACCTTTTGGAAAAGTCAATCCGGTGAATTAAAAAAACCACATAAATTTGTTCAGATAAATATCATAAAGGGAATATTGAGACATATATTTTAAAAGGAGACTTAACTAGTGCTTTAACTATTTTTAAAGACCCACCTTTTCCTCAAGAAATATTTTAATCCTATCTGTATAATACAGATACAAGATAGAAATACATAAAAATAAGCAATTTAGGTAAAATAAATCCAAAATCTTTACCATAGTTTAAGTGGCTAATTTATGTGCTCTGCTCTTTGCCACCTTTTAAGTTGCATCTCCCTTGACTGTCCCACTGCCTTAGTCTTTACAGATATTCAAGTGGATACTGTGGCTGGCATGTTCTTTCCTGACACAGAGACTTTGCCCATAGTGTACCCAGCACCTGAGATCCTTCTATACGAGTCTTCATCAGCCTACTTTCTTTTCTTTTTTTTTTTTTAATTGAATCATAGCTGTGTACATTAGTTCAATCATGGGGTACAGTGTGTGGGCTTCACATGCAATCTGAGATATTTTTATCAACCAGATTGACATACCATTCATGAGATTTTCTTGTTTACTATGTGAAAACATTTTTGATCCATATTTAGAAGTTTTCTCCTGACCCTTTGAATATGTACCACACATGTGATCTCACCCTTTGTCCCATATCCCCCCACTCTCTCCCTCCCCTTCCCTCCCTCTCCCCTTTCTGTGTAATAAATGAGTTGTAGCCTTCACTTGAATGATAAAGAATTTGTCTCATATTAGGGGTGTATACATTGGATACTTTTTCTTCCATTCTAGAGATACTTTGCTAAGGAGAACATGTTCCAGCTCCATCCATGTAAAAATGAAA
>CAUYON010085419.1:0-12546 GCA_963573935.1 Arctocebus calabarensis
TTTATGTCCACCCTTATTTCCTAGTGGTCTGAAAAGATACAAGGTATAATTTCTATTTTTGAATTTTGCTGAGGTTTGATTTGTATCCTAGGATGTGGTCAATTTCAAAGCACATCTCACAGGGCTGATGAGAAAAATGTATATTCTTTAGCTTTGGAAAGGTGTGTTCTGTAAATGTCTATTAATACCATTTGTTCTAGGGTCACATTTAAGTTCTTTGTATCTTTGTTTAGTTTCTGTTTAGAGGATCTGTCCAGTTCTGTCCAGAACTGTCCATCTGTCCAGAGGAATGTAAAAGTCCTTGACTGTTATGGTGTTATGGGATATCATATTGCTCAGACCCATCAAGGTGTATTTCATAAATCTAGGAGCATTTAAGTTGGGTGCATAAATATCTAAAATTGAAATGTCTTCTTGTTGTATTGCTCCTCTGATCAGTATAAAGTACCCATCTTCATCTTTCTTTAGTTGCTTTAAATCCACTTGCATGTGAAAATAAGATTGCAAGCCCTCCTTTCTTCTGATTTCCATTTGCTTTAAATACTGTTTTCCATCCCTTAACCCTGAGTCTTGATTTGTCCTTCAAGGCTAGCTGTGCCTCCTTGAGATAGCATATGGACAGCTTGCATTTTTTTTTTTTTGAGAGACAGCTTGCATTTTTTTATCCAATCAGCCAGCCTGTACCTCTTTGGTGGTGAATTCAGTCATTGACATTTATTGAGAGAATTGACAATTGTGGTGGAGTTCTATTCAACTTATTTTGTGGAAGTCCATTATGTAGTTTTTATCTTTGTGCCATTGTGGAAGCTAAGGTTTGACCTTTTGTTTTGTGGTGTTTACTTTGCTTGTGGTCCATTGTGGTGGTCAGTGTTGAGAAAAGGTCTAAATATTTCCTATAAAGCTGGTCTTGTTCTGGTGAATTTCCTCAGTGCTTGCATATCCACAAAAGATTTTATTTCTCCATCAATTTGAAGCTTAGTTTATCAAGTTACAGAATTCTTGGCTGAAAATTTTTTTGTTTAAAAATGTTGAAGGTGATTGACCATGCTCTTCTGGCTTGGAAGCTTTCAGTTGAAAAGTTTACTGTCATCCTAATGGCTCTGCCTCTGTAGGTCAGTTGATGCTTACTCCTGGGTAATTGAAGAATTTTTTCTGTCATCTTAACTTTGGACAGGTTCATTACAATGTGTCTTGGAGAGGCTCTGTTCAATGTCATGGGGTTTGATATCCATCTGACAGGAATGTGTCAGGGTCTTTAGTAAAACTTGGGAAGTTTTCATTTATGATATTCTCCAACAATGCTTCCATTCTTTTGGGACCATCTTTTCCCCCTTCAGGAACGCCTATTATTAATACATAAAATGCATCATAGGGTCACATAATTCTCTAAATGCCTGTTCTGTCTGTTAACTCAAAACTTTATCATCTAGCTCTGAGGTTCTTTCTTCTCCTTGGTCTAACCTATTTTTGATACTTTCTACTGCATCTTTACATTCCCTGATTATCTCCTTCATTTCCTTAGGCTCCACCATATCCTTTCTGTATGCTACATATCTCTCATCCAATATGTCAACAAGATTCTGTCTTTCCATTTTCTCATCCACTTATTTTATTGTCTTTGTCATCCATATTTTAAATTTCCTTTCTGTCAAGTCCATTAATCCTTCATGAGTGGAATCTTCTGCACTATTCTCATTGTCCCTTGGGTGAATTCCTGCTTTTGTTTCTCATGTTGTCTGAATTTTTCTGTTGGCTCATATGTTCATTCTTCTTATTCATCTCCTTGTCCTCCTTTTTCCTTCTTACTGCCTCTTTTATTTCAAACACAAGTCCTTGCTCTTGATGACAGTATGTTGTAATATGTTGCCAGGACACCAGGTGGCCCTGTAGGGTTGTTTTGAAGACAAAGACTATAGCCAGCAATGCTCTGTAGTCCTTATTCCAAACTCAGTTTCTTTTGGTGATCATCTGATTGTTTCCACAGCATTTAGACCCTGCTGGTTTGGGAGCTTAAAGCTCACAAGAATCCTTCAGGGGCCAGTCTCACAGTGCCCCCTGACTCCAGTTCCTGTGGGGTGTGGGAGTCCCTCAGCCTATTCCAAGAGTGGAGTTCTGATCCTGACAGACAGGATTAAGATGGTCATGCTTTAGGCCCCTGCTAAGACCTTCTCACGACCTTCCCACAATGGCAGCCACCTGGCCCCTTAGACCTTCTAAGTATGGCTACCTTTCCAGGCACCAAACTGATGGCAAATTCACTCCAACCAGCATTCAAATCTAGTTGCTATATATGTTTGAGTATGCCTACTCTTTCAAGCTTTCCACTCAATTCATAGCTTTCCCCAACAACTGAAAGCTCTGGAAAGGCTTCCTCCCATCCTGGAACTCTGTGTGTGGGCAGCCAATTTCAGCCTGTTGCAATAATTTGCTAATTCATCATATTTCCACCACTCTGAGTCATATGCTATATCCAGTTCACCACCTCATCATTGTGCGCCCTGAGCCATGACTCTGGGTAGGGTCCCTGTGCCAGGTATTGCTGGGTTCTCTCTTTTTCCCCAGTCATTCTAGGAGAGTTCAGCTGAATGATCCTTCTGGTCCACCATCTTAATTTTCCCCAATGCATGTTTTTCTTAAGTTGAAATTGTATCTAAACTGGAACAGATTCATTTATCTATTACCAATAATAT
The DNA here is from genome assembly GCA_963573935.1 of Arctocebus calabarensis. Taxonomy (NCBI): domain Eukaryota; kingdom Metazoa; phylum Chordata; class Mammalia; order Primates; family Lorisidae; genus Arctocebus; species Arctocebus calabarensis. The sequence goes on from CAUYON010085419.1 coordinate 2,691, forward strand.
GTCCCAATTGCACTTGTAAGTTGAACATCAGTCAGATGTTTGTAACGTGATGACTTCTTGTAATCACCCCCATTAATGAGTGTGAGTTGTATGTAAGTCAGATATTTATAATGCCAGTACTGCCTATAACTACAAAATCCACCATTTCCCTTGAAATGTATATATAGCATGACTTAAAACACATGAATCCCTTAAAAATAAAGAAGCCACTCAAATGGTGGTTACTGAAAAATCACATTCATTATTGTCATTCTCTTGTTTCATCAGAGAATACCGAAGTCTCACAACAGTACCTTAGATGATCCTTATGTAGGTACAAATTCCCAACTATGACCCCAGAATAGTCCAAGCCTTTCCCTGGGCATGTGATCCATATAATTTCTGCTTTTCTCTAAGGATGCTCACTCTCAGTTAGAGTATACTGCTCCCTAAGATGAGTGAAGCATAGCAAGTGCATCACCCAAACCAAGAAGTTGGGTCTGGGCTTGGTGTCTTAGTGTAAAATCATCTTTTCCATTTGTTTCCATGGAAAACTTAACAGTTACTCATATTCCCTAGCAATTGAGAATGGGTGGCCAAGCTCTAGAACACTGGGGTTTGTGTAGAACACTGGGAGGGCAAAATAGCAATAGACAGTGCTGGCCTGCTGACCAAGGAAGAAGCAAATGTGAGTGGATATCAGTGGTTTAAAGAAGCTGGTGGGGAATATCTCAGAGATCCACTCCAAGGTGCAGGCAGAGCTCAAAATGTCTCAAGCATCAAACAAAAGGAACAGATGAGGTCATGCTAGAGAGTCCAAGATGTGGGCCCTGTTATGCCTCCTGCAAAGAAATGCAAGCAGAGCACATAGATCCTTTATAGAAAAGCCTCTATGGCCAGTCTGAAGGAAGCCATCTTTGTAAAGAGCGGGTTAGGATGGAAACTATCACCACTCAGCAAACCATTGAGCATTTTTACTCAAATTGCTCAGCTGTATTCAGTAATGTGTAAACTTTCTGTTCCCATGGCCCTGTCCCTTCTCTGTTTGCCAAAAATCAAAGATGATTCCTCTCTCTAGATAAAATCATAATTTGATTTTGTTCATTGCCATAAGATGCACATTTTATGAGAGTCAGAGTCAGCTTTTGCACAACTGCAGGGGGCATCTCTGGCTATGAGAAGGCCATGCAGCTGGACAGATGCAGGACATCATCTGAGAGAAAACAAAAAAAAAGGTAGCAAATGTACTTCTCTGGAAAAACCTAGGTCCATTTGCACTGCTTTTGTTCCTCTGCACAAGGAGGAATTGCAAGCTGGGACTGTTCAGTAGTTGAACTGCTCTCATCTCTGGGGTCTGCAAGGAGGGTTGTTTCTCAGAGCCTACAGTCAAGCCCTCTGTGAAGCAAGGGTGTTCTCACCTCTTCCCATAACCCATTTTGTAACAAACTTATAGGCTGATTATATCTCTATGACTTACCAGTCGTTTCTCAGCATAAATATCTTTAGAATAAATATCTTTTTGATTTTTCTACTTACTCTGTTACCTAGGCTAGAATATCATGGCATCAGCTTAGCAAAGGAACCCTAAATGCCTGAGTTCAAGCAATTCTCCAGCCTCAGCCTCCCAAATAGCTGGGACTATAGGCACCCACCAAGATGCCTGGCTCATTTTTTCTATTTTTAATAGAGACAGGGTCTCACTGTTGCTCAGGCTTGAACTCCTGAGCCAAGGGATCCTCCAACCTTCATCTCCCAGAGTGCTAGGATTACAGGTGTGAGCCACTGTGCCTGGCTTAGAATGAGTATCTTGACTGTATATGGCAATCTCCTGAGGTTCCACCCCAAAGATTGTGATGTTATTAGTCTGAGGTGCTGTCTGAGAACTGATACATCCCAACCTTCCCCAGTGGTTCTTCAGCACAGCCAAAATTGTCAGTCACTGTAGACCACTGCTGTTTAAATTGTAGGGTCCATGGGAACCACCTGAAGGCCTTGGTGGGCCATAGCTAACAGGGTCCCATCCTAGGCCCCTGATTCAATGAGGGTGGAGTACAAAACTGAGCATTTATAACCAGTTCCAGGTGATGCTGCTGCTGTGGCTCCAAAGACCACTGCTTTATACCCCAGAGGGTTCACATAAAGTCTGCACATTAGAATCATTTAGGGAACATTTAAAATGTACTGATGCCTATGGCCCCACCCAGACTAATTGAATCAAAATTTCTGCTGATGGAGCCCCAGATAAATGGGCTTCTTTTATCTCCCAGGTGATCCTACGGTAGGCCAGGTTGAGAACCACTGCCATATAAAAAAAAAATTCCTTGCTAAAAATATTAAAGAAACATAGCCAAGAATGGGACTGGCTTGTTATTTATTCTTTCTCAGGGTCCACTCAGAGTGCACTTTATAGGATAATGGTTCAGAGACTTTGCTCCCACAGCCTAAAAAGAGTGGTCAACCTCCATGATTCCCATCTGTTATGGCAAAAAGGAAGAACAGTTGTGTGGCCCCCACACCAAGGCCCCCTGAGGAGATGCTCCCAAGGATACTCCCAAGAAGTCTCTGATTTTCCCACTGTGAGGAAGCACACGAGAGAGATTCATCCTGCAGCTCAGAATTTTCTCCTGCATGTGACTTTTGTGTCTCTTCTTCACATATGAATAGTCAATGAAAAGAAATTACACATTGAGGTATGTCCCAGCTTACCTCAGCTCATTGACCACAGGAGTGATATTCCAGCCCATTATGATCTTTAACCCAAATAGCAGGGCATTTTGCTTTGGCTGGTCAGGTAATATTTTATAAAATATTACCTTATTTGGTACCTTATTACCTTGCTTTGGCTGGGAGCATCCTTGGGAGCATCTCCGCAGGGGGCCTTGGTGTGGGGGCCACACAACTGTTTTAATTAATACCTCACCAGGGTACCAAGAATGAGATGAAATATTTAAATGTTAGAAGTAGCCAACCTGGTGATGGTTGGATATCTTGGAACAGGAGACATCAGTCTTTCCTTCCAGCCTTCTATGTGTGTGGTGGGCAGCTGGGGAGACGGGGGCAAAATAGAGGAGCAAATTCAAGATGGGATGACAAGGAACATAATTTGGGCCAGGAGGGGCTTTAGACATGGTGAAAGACATGACAAAAAATAGGATTTGGATGTGTGGGGCTGGAATGAAGACCAGAGATTCCAGTCTCAAAGTCTATAGGCGTATGTGGTAAGCATGGTCATGGGAGTGGCTATGGTCATTCAGGAGAGAGAAATGAGCAGAGAATGGAAGACAGAGCCTCAAGGAATCCCCACATTCTAAGCAAGGGAACTGAAAAGAAAAAGGCAAGGTGTTAAGAGGAAATCCAAGAGGGTGGAGTGTCATGGATCATGAGGAACATTCCTGGAAGGCGGGAGGAGGGCCTGGGAAATGATGCTCCCTGTCGCTTCCCTCCCACCTTATTACCCACCAGACTCCCAATCAGCCATCCCCACGTGGGCCAGTCCTCAGGTTCACACATCACATCACCCTAACCCTAACCCTAACCCTCAATAATTACAGTAGGAATTGAGAAACTGCAATATGTTATCTGTTATGAAGTTCTATCAGCCAAATCTATGAAGCTGAACAAACTAAAACACCATTTTGACAGCAAGCATCCAAGCTTTGCCAGCAAGGATACCAACTATTTTAGAAGCAAAGCTGATGGACTCAAAAAAGCCAGACTTGACACTGGTGGCAAGTACCACAAAAAAAAAATAGCAGCTGTTGAAGCTTCATATGTGGTGGCACTCAGAATCGCCAGAGCTGTGAAACCTCACACCATCGCTGAGGATTTACTGTCGCCAGCAGCCGAAGACATTGTTCAAGGTATGTTCAAGAGATGAATTTGTTACAAAATCGAGTGCAATTTCCTTATCTAACGACACTGTCCACAGAAGGATACATGACATGTCTGCTGATATTCTTGATCAGGTAACCCAGGAAATTAAATCTGCTCCACTTCCAATATTTAGTATCCAGCTTGATGAGTCTACAGATGTTGCAAACTGTTCACAGTTACTGGTTTACGCTGAGGCATATTAATGATGGTGACTTAGTTTATTTATCTGATTTAGAGACAGAGTCTCACTTTATCATCCTCAGTAGAATGCCATGGCGTCACAGCTCTCAGTAACCTCCAGCTCTTGGGCTTAGGAGATTCTCTTGCCTCAGCCTCCTGAGTAGCTGGGACTACAGGCACCTGCCACAACACCTGGCTATTTTTATTTTTTTGGTTGCAGTTTGGCCAGGGCCAGGTTCGAACCTGCCACCCTCAATATATGGGGCCAATACTCTACTCACTGAGCCACAGATGCTGCCACCAATGATGACAACTTTAAAGATGAGTTTCTTTTTTTTGCAAACCTCTTGAAACAACAACTACTGTACATGATGTATTTGACACAGTTGTTCATTTCTGAAAGAGCATATGATCTCTTGGGGAAAGATTGGTGGTGTTTGCACAGATGGTGCTCCAGCTATGCTAGGATGTCGATCTGGATTTCAGCATTTAGTACTGAATGAGTCACCAAAGTCATCAGAACTCACTGTATGATTCATCAGCAAATATTAGCAACAAAGACACTGCCACAAGAGTTACAAGAAGTAATGAAAAGTGTCATAAGTTCTGTCAATTTTGTAAAGACAAGCACTTTAAACAGTTGACTGTTTTTGCAACTGTTCAATGAGTTGGATGCCCCAAACAATGCTGTGCTATTTCACACTGAAGTGAGATGGTTGTCGAGAGGAAAAGTTTTAAAACTTGATTTTGAGCTTCGTGATGAACTCAAAACATTTTTTAATCAGAAAGCAAGACCACAGTTCAAAGCACTTTTCAGCAATAAATGTGAACTGCAGAAAATAGTTTGCTTGGTTGACATCTTTGCCATCTTGAATGACTTAAATTTATCACTGCAATGACCAAATGCAACATTCCTTGATTTGTCTGAAAAATCTGATCATTCCAAATGAAACTTCAGCTTTGGCAAAAAAAAAAAAAAAAATTGGATGAAAAATAAAATTTACATATTGCTTACCTTACCTGCTTTCTTTGAGGAACATGAGATTGAACCAGACAAAAAGATTACGATGATAGTTTCTGTAGGAAAGAACACTTGCATGTACTTGCACAGGGAATTTCATCGTACTTTCCCAATCTACCTGACACCCCATTTGCACTTGCCCGAAGCCCATTCACAGTCAAAGTTGAAGATATTCCTGAGACGGCACAAGAGGAGTTCATTGAACTTATTAACAGTGATGCAGCGAGAACCAATTTCTCTACGATGCCACTTACAAAATTCTGGACAAGTGTTTGCAGTCATATCCTGTTCTGTCTGAGACTGTGTAGCGCCTTCTTCTTCCATTTCCAACAACATGTCTTTGTGAAACAGGGTTTTCCAGCTTGTTGGTTATCAAGTCTAAATACAGAAGTAGGCTTGTTGTGGAAGATGATCTTCCTTGTGCTCTTTCAAAGGCTGCACCGAGAATTTCTGATCTGGTGAGAAAGAAGCAATCTCAACCTTCGCACTGAGGTTGGCTTTTTATGTATATTGTTGCAAAATGTAGCAATGTGGCTTACTGTTGTTATATTAAGACTTACCCATGCTACACCATGCTTCAAGACAAAATTTCATTTATTTGTAATTACAAATAACTATTTCACAATATATAATTACATATTGTTTTTGTGATTAATCATTATGCTTTAATTATGTTCAATTTGTATCAAAGAAAATACATCCTGCATATCCGATATTTACATTATGGTTTACAACAGTAGAAAATTACAGTTATGAAGTAGCAATGAAAATAATTTCATGGTTGGGGGTCACCACCATGTGAGGAACTGTATTAAAGGGCTGCAGCATTAGGAAGGTGGCGAACCACTGGTCTATAAGATAGCTGACAAATACTCTTTAATATTTTCAAGGTGATTTAAAAGAAGGAAAGTCTTAGAAACCATCAGAGGTGAGAAGGGTCTAAAGAGACAGGATGGCTAAAGACAGCATGAAGACCCTAGATGAGACTTCAGAACAGAACAGGACATTGGGCAAACTAAGGAGGTCTATGAGATCCTAGATGGGATTCATTCATTCTTTTATGGACTTTTGGGCTGTTTTCAGCTTTTGCCTACTATTCATAACGCTGCCATGAACCTTTGGGTAGGAGTCTCTGTGCAGATATAGGTCTTCATGTCTTTAGGTTCATACCTAGGAGTGGAGTTGTCAGATGCAGGCTAACTCCATGTTGGCATTTTGAGGAACTGCCAGACCCTTCTGTCACATATCACTTCTGACACCACATGTCAGGGCCCAGGACTGGCCAGATCTCCGCCCGGCTTAACTAGGTTCTGGACATGGACCACTAAGTTACCTTGCTCAGGTCTCTTACTTCAGCTGGAGAGAGAGAAGTGTGTCTTAGAGAGAGTAAAGCAGTCTTCTTAGAAAGCTAGATCTAAGTCTTTAGCAGAGCTTGGTGATCTTCAGCAGAGAGACGCCGTGCTGGTGTTCTGCAGGCAGGAGAGGAGACGGAGTCAGAGTGAGCTGGTCCGTGATAGACCGCGCATGCTCCCGACTGCCTTCTCCTCCAGTCTAATATAAGGCTGACCTCGTGCCTCTCAACACCACAGGTGTAGAGACTGCCAGTTCACCACTGCTCTCATCTCTCAAGCTCTCGTGCTTGTTAGGAGAGCTAAATCCCTCTCCATGCCCTTTCCAGCCAGGTGTTCATTATTGAGCTTCACAGATGTTTCTTATAACTCTCACTCCTCCTCGCCATAGGCTATATGGGCTGCAACACCCTTCTCCAGAGCAGTGTACATGTTACATTTATACTGGCAAAGTGTGAGGGTTTTGCTTTTTCCACATTCTCACCAACACTTGTTGTTGTCTGTCTTTTTGGTTATAGGCAGTTAAGTGGGTGTGAAACGGTATTTCACTGTGGTTTTGATTTGCCTTCTCTGTTGGCTAATCCTATAGCATTTCATTATGTAATTAAAATAAGTCTATTCGGAAAAAAGAGCAACAACTGCCGTTCTTCATTAGGTAAGTCATTCTGCATGACCCAGTTCCCTCTGGCATTCAGTGATTTCCATCCTTCACCTTATGTTTCTGCCCTTTTGAGCTACTCATGGGAGTTTTCCTTGGGTTTGATTTATTTTCTACAACATTCATAACGTTTATGGAAATTAATTTTTACTTGAGTTTATTACGGAAGTGTGGCTTTCCTATCCTATCCATGGGGTTTCACTTTTGCCTGCTAATGATGAATCCCCCACCCTCCGCATATGAGAACAGCCGACATAGCACATTCGCCTTCAGGTCCTCCTCACCTGCCCCCAGGTGCCCCTGGGCACTGTCAGTGTAGAGGACTGACACCATGCTTGCAAAGGACAGTTACTGATTCTTATCACATTAAAAGGAAACTCTGAGAACAGGACAGTCTCCTGGCAAGCCTAGAGATGTTTTGTGACTTGGGGGCAATCCTCCAAGTAACTCAGTGCTCCAGAATAAGATAAGGTCGGTCACTCACTAGTAAGCAGGTGTTAAACAGTGATGCTTAGCAGTTCTTCGTGAGGGTTGTGGGGAAAGAGCACATGAGGAGAACACGTGGCAATCCTTGTGCATGTGGCCCTCATTTGCACCTGTTTATGTCAATGACCTTAACTCGCCACACCTGCTGTGTATAACCTTAATAAATAGCCATTGTGGAGAGGGCTCGGTGCTACCCTGTAACTAAGGTTAGCCCGTCTCCCGCAAGCTTGTACTTCAAATCCGTGTCACACCTGCTTCCTTCCTGCGGTGACCGGGACATAGGGACCCCGACACTCAGAATGGAGGACAGTGCTACCCCGGTGGGAATGAATTCCCTGTGGATGCGCCTGTGTGGCTGTATTGGGATAGCAGATTCCTAGTCCTTGTGGTGAAACATCCCAAATTGTGGTAGTGCGTGTAGACTACCTAAATAAGTGAATACTATGTCATACACGGATGTGCACATTTTAAATATCTTCCTCAAAATTCACGTTGGAATTTCACTGCCATTGTAAACAACACTAAGAAGGAGGGGCTCTCAGGCGAGTGGGTGGCTCTGCCCTTGGGACTGAGCGAGGCTGTCATTGCAGGGCAGGTGCAAAAGGAGCTCAGCTTCCTTTTCCCCTGTCTGGTGTTGTGATGCAGCGAGAAGGCCCTCACCGATTCCATCTGTTGACTACAATAGGTATTTAGTTCAATCTGGCTAAGAAAATAAAAGCTATGATTTTCCCCTTTACAAGAAAGAAACATTTCCCCAGATTAGCTCCTGTTGGTCCTTGCCTCTCCTGCATCCTGGGCCACCTCCATCCTGGACTTCCCGGCCTCCAGAACTGTGAGCAAATAAACTTCTATTCTTTACAAATCGCCCAGTCTGCGCTATTCTGTTACAGTAGCAGAAAACCGACCAAGACAAATGAGTAAGTATCAAGCTTTTCAAGGTTAAGTCAGAGTTTTGAGATTATTTGAGTCTGAAAGTGCCAGAATGAAGCTTAGCTTCTACCCTCCTTTCCAAGTTTCATAACCTACCACTTAAGATTAAGATTAAATAAAAATGGCTTGTACCATAGAGAAATTTCTTCCCTCTAATGAGCAGGTCTGGTGGTGAGCAGTCCGGGGCCGCTCTGTGGCTGCGGGGAGCGAGGACTCTTCTATTTGATTGCTTGGCTGTGCACAGCAACCCTTCCTAAGATCTCTTCTTGGCATAAAGTGGACGAAGGACTCTAGCCATTACCTTCTCATTCTTGCCTTAGGAGAAAGCTAAGAAGGCACACACCCCATCCTTTAAGGATACTTTTTGGAAATTACACATATCATATTTGATCACATCCTGTGGGCCAGAGGAAGGCAATAACTTAGATGCGTATCTGTAGGAGACTGAACACCAGGCTTGTAGAAGCAGCCACTGGCTTTTTTTTTTTTTTTATGAAGTCGAAGAAGGCAGTGGGAGCAACACAATCTCCTAGCCAGCATGGAGATGTTTTGCAGCCCAGAGACAAGCCCTCAACAGCTGTATGTGTTAATGAGATAGATCCCTAGATGGGTAGCTCATGAACAAGCAAGTGTTATAGTTTGTAACTTTTGTAGAGCAAGCGTTATACTTTGTAACATTCATACAGCAAGCAAGTGTTATACTTTGTAACATTCATACAGGAAGCAAGTGTTATACTTTGTAACATTCATACAGCAAGCGTTATACTTTGTAACATTCATACAGCAAGCAAGTGTTATACTTTGTAACATTCATACAGCAAGCAAGTGTTATACTTTGTAACATTCATACAGCAAGCAAGTGTTATACTTTGTAACATTCATACAGCTAGCAAGTGTTATACTTTGTAACATTAGTAAGGCAACAGGATAGGAGTTGAGCTGGGTGGAAAGAGCGCTTAGCAACCATTAAACATGTGATCCTAGCACACGGGCCCCCACTTCTGTGGTTTCAGGCTTCAATAAAAGGCCAAGAGAGAGGTTTCTTAGGGCTCTCGGACCACAGACGGGAAGCCCACTTCTTTTTTTTATTTTTTATTTTTTGAGACAGAGCCTCAAGCTGTCACCCTGGAGAGAGTGCTGAGGCATCACAGCTCACAGCAATCTCCAATTCCTGGGCTCAAGCGAGTCTCTTGCCTCCGCCTCCCAAGCAGCTGGGACTACAGGCGCCCGCCACAACACCCAGACATTTTTTGGTTGCAGCCGTCCTTGTTGTTTGGCGGGCCCAGGCTGGATTCGAACCTGCCAGCTCAGGTGTTTGTGGCTGGTGCCTTAGCCCATTGAGCCACAGGCACCGAGCCGGAAGCCCACTTCTTGTAGGCA
>CAUYON010085421.1:0-20168 GCA_963573935.1 Arctocebus calabarensis
TCCCAGCTACTAGGGAGGCTGAGGCAAGAGAATCGCTTAAGCCCAAGAGCTGGAGGTTGCTGTGAGCAGTGTGACGCCACGGCACTCTACCCAGGGCGATAAAGTGAGACTCTGTCTCTACAAAAAAAAAAGAAAAAAAAAATCATTATACAAGGGAGAAGACGTTCCAAAAGAAAGGGTTTTTGCAAAAGTTTTCTGGTTGAAATATGAACTTGCCAAGTTCCTTAAGACCCTGTCTGGGTGCTTTCCAGAATGTCCTGCTTCTGGGCACCTAGTTGTGACCAATGCAACATGGTAACAATGCAACATTACCCACTTTCAGAATCTGGCAAACCCAGCTGAGGGCAAGATGGCATTGTGAAAAGCTCCAGCCAACACCGCCCCTAACCAGAGTCCCATACAGCAACTACTCCATCTTGCACAAGAGAGGCAAGCTGGTGTGGGCCGGAAGGCCTGGAGTCAGGAGGAGGGAAGGGTCAGGCAGAACACATCTTCAAATCTGCCCTGTTTTTTCCTGCAGGGCCAAGTGCAGCCCTGTGTTGTCAAATAAAACCAGGGATCAGCAAACTTTCTCTACAAAGGACTGACACAAATATCTTAGGCTTTGTGGGCCATGTAGTCTCTGTCACATATTCTTTCTTTTTTTATACCCCATTGAAAACACAAAAAATGCTCTTATCTTATGGGGTCATACATCATAGTTTGCTAATTCCCTGAATTCAATCTTCCTGCCTGTCTACTGAAGTTCTCTTCCAAATATTTTAACATTCTGCCTTGCTGAGGGACACTAGATGAGTAGTTCTCTGACCAAAGCCTGAGGATGAGCTCACCGGGTCCTGAAAGGGGCCACCCACAGAGGTGAGGCGGGGCTTACAGATCCCTGTCCTGGCTGCAGGGGGAGCTGGAGGGAAACAGGAAGCAGTATTCTCACTGTTGCGAGGGGCAAGTGTAAACATCTGTGAAGTTTTTTCACAGCCTCAATCCTCTCCAGCTGAAGGAATGATAAAAGTTTCTCACTGCTGAAATCTCCTTCTCTCCCCAAACATGAAGAGATAGGCCTAATGAACCTCATTGTCCAGGCTCTCAGAAAGATGAACCCTGTCTCAGAACCACGTTCCTAGTGGACATTTGAGCACTTTCCAAACCTAAATAAAGGCAACTAAGTCTAGTTCAGCAGCAGGTGGGATCAGCAACGCTGGGCTCCCTTCCAGTAGGAGTGCTTTGAACTTCAGCATTATCAACAACTGAGACTGCCACACACATTTTCCCCACCTGCCCTCCCTGTGCTGGTCAAACACACATCACTCAGCTGTAACAACAGAACCAGCACAGAGAGAGCTTTTGCTACCACTCAGCACACAGGAAGCTCAATCACAGCATGGGGTGTTTTGTCTGATGACGTTACCAAGCCCAGCCTGGGGCAGTTAAGAGTCTTGATACATCTGGGGTCCCAACCAAAAGAAAAAAAACAAAACAAAACAAAAAACTAGAACAAGAGGAAATTCTTTTTGTTTTTTTCTGGGAAAAACCCTTTCTAACACAGCATTATTCCCTTGGTTGTTCTTGTATTTTAAAAATAAAAAGCACGGCAAGAACAGAGGTAGGACTTATGTTGTCGTCTGAGTTTCCCGAGAGGGCCAGAATGAGCTAGAACGTCTGTTGTGGCGAAGGCATCGCCACAACTCTTCTTCTGCAGGCTGCAAATGGAGAAGTTTGGACGTGGGTGTGTATCTGGGCACATTCTTTTCAAAACATGATTTTTTTTTTAAGACACAGGACTTGGGAGCAGAGAGTCTTGTGCCTGCTGGCTGATGGTTTCTGGCTCCCCCAGGCCACACAGCTGACAGTCTCCTTTTCTTCTTGTGCCATATGTTAAGTTATTTTTCTTTTTTCTCCTCCTCTTTGTGCCAAGATGGAGGAAAGTTAGGATGACTTCAATTGTTTACAGGAAATCAAGATGTAAGGGGCTGACCCAAATCCATAGTGAAACGATGACAGGAGGAATCATGAAAATATGTGTCCCAGTGGAGCAGAAGGTGGGTCAGCTCTTGCTCTTCCAGATGCGGCTCTTCAAGTTTTCTGAGGCAGATTTCCCTGATGGTTTGGAGACTGCAGGCCGGTTCCCTGGGGTAACTTGGGGCTCACGCAGGAAGGAAGACTCACTCATCGTGGCATCTTGAGAGTCAGTGATGGTAGATGGATCGGCCTCACTGGATAGGTCTTCTGTCGAGAAGTTGAGACTCCCGAGCTTGGCAAGTGAGTGCGAGCGCTTCAGTGGGGACGAGACGGTGAGGCCTGCCAGCCGCAGCCGCGTCTCGATCTCCTGGGTACGCTGCTTCACCAGCCCAGGCTTCCCGCGCACGCTGTGGATACTGTCACTGCTGGAGCTCCGTGTCAGGTTGGAGCTCATGGAAGAGGAGGTGGGGGTGTAGCAGATGGTCTTCAGAAAGTCTTTTGAGAAATTACTGGTATGATCCAGGCGGCAGAGGAAGGGAGGGGGGCTCTTCAGTGAGGTTCCCTCCAAGGGTAGGGCGGTAGCCTCTGATTTCTCATTGCTCCCGCCTGGGCTGGGGAATGGCAGGGGACTTGGCTCCTGGAGGGCGGCGGAATCCTGGGTCTCCTCCGGGACGTTGGCCTCCAGGGTGCCAGCCGTGCAGTCCTTGCAGGGAGTGGCTGGGTTTGCAGGTGTGCTCTTTAACCTCTCTAGCTCTTGGGTGTGCTTACGGACCAGGCCTGCCTTCTGCAGCTGGATGATAGATTCTTGGTGCTGCATCAAGTAGCTGTTGGTTGTGGGTTTCTCACCCTCATTACTGAACAGAAGCCTTAGGTCCTTAGCAGGCTTCGGATCTTTCCTGTGTGATGGCTCTTCCTTTACCACTTCCATGCTGGGAGGGTTCTGATCACAGTGAGAATTCTTCAAAAGGAGGGATGTTGGCAGGACTTTCATGGTCTCTCTAGAAGGTTCCAATAAACTAGCTGGTAGCCCTGGGGCAGCCCCAGAACCACTGGTGTCTGGCCTCCTAGAGCCTGCTGGTGGTAGGAGTTGGGGGGTTTCAGTGGGGTCAGAAGCTGGCTTCTCCAGAAACCGGGGCCGGGTGGCTGTGTGGGTCACAGGGGAAGACGTGACATGGGGCAAGAAGGCAGGCTGGGTGCAGATGGCAGGAGCACTGGGGTCCTCAAATCGCTCCCCAAAGGCCTCGGGGACTCTGCTGGCTGGAGGGTACATGCAGTCAGCACAGGATTTGTAGGAGGGCTTCACTTTGTTAAGGATGCCAAATATAGCGTCGTGCTGTAAGGGGACAAGCACAGGATGAGAGAATGCTGTGATGCACCAGAGACCAGGTCAGTGGTGGGTATGAGGTGGGGCAGCTCCCACTTCATTTAGTGCAAGAGTAGAGTCTTCCCAGAACCCACCTGACCCTGAATAATGCAGGTAAGAGAAAGGGTTAGAGATATCACATAAAAACTGCCCGGAAGCCACCTGCCCAAGATCCTGGGCAGACCTTGGGCCACACTTCCACATGTTTGGGGCAGGGCCCCCATGGACCTCCTTCTCAACCCTGCCCCTGCCACCTGCACAGGGCGACAATCTTCCAGGCCTTGGTCTCATCTGGAGAACAGGGTGGCAACCCCCAGCTCACAGCACTCTGAGAATTGCCTTAAACAGTGTGTGTGAACCATGGTGGGGGGGGCTCTTCCTCTCAGAAAGATTTGCATTTGGGAAGTGTGCAGCCTGACAATTGAGCCCGTCCTGTCCAGCACACAGCCACACTGTGGCTCCAGAACCAACTCCTACCACCTATCATCTAGCTGTTGTCTTCACTAGAGTGCTGGCAAAGGGCAAAAATGTTTGATTTTTTTTTTGAGGCAGAGTCTCACTATATTGGCCTCAGTAGAGTGCCGTGGCATCACAGCTCACAGCAACCTCAAATTCTGGGGCTTAAGTGATTCTCTTGCCTCAGTCTCCCAAGTAGCTGAGACTACAGGCACCCTCCACAAGCCCAGCTATTTTTTTGTTACAGTTGTCGTTGTTTGGCAGGCCCGGGGCCAGGTTTGAACCCACCAGCCTGGGTGTATGTGGCCATTGCCCTAACCACTGAGCTATGGGCACTGAGCCCAAAAATGGTTTTTGGAAAGATTCTGACAAAGACCCAGACACAGGTGCCCCTGGGCCCTGATGAAAGCAGCAGGCTGGGGAGGGCTTGACAGACCAATGGAAAACACATTCTCACTGTCTCCTAAGGAGAATTCCCCACCTTCTGGTCACCAGGGCTCTAAGTAAATTCAACACATTCCTTTACCTCCTCAGTGGTCAACTGACAGGCACAAAGCAGCAACTCCAGGCTGAGATCAAGGCAAGAACACAAAAGGGGAAGCAGGGCACATGACTGTCCTGATCTGGGCTAAAATAAAGCCTTCCAGGCAAAGGGCTGATATGGGTTTCTGGCACTTTCTCCCTGCAAGTGGAGCCTGGGTGACATCCTCCCACTCGACTGTGAGGGATTAACACCACCCTGAGTAGCAGATTTAAGTCCCCCAAGGTAGAAAAGTCTTGCAGGGGGATCCCGAAGGACACTCAGCTATTACTCCCGGAGGTAGTATCCTCTATGGAACCTTCTCTTAGTCAGGAACCCTGGGGCCAGCTTCTGGACCTGCCAGTAGGACCTCAGTCCTTACCAACCATGTCTTATGAAGGAAGGCCTGAGTTTTTTTTTAAGGGACAGGGTCTCATTCTGTTGCCCAGGCTGGAGTACAGTGGCTCAGTTTTAGCTCACTACAACCTCAAGTTCTGGGCTCAAGTTATCCTCCTATCCCAGCCTCCTGAGTAGTTGGGCCTATAGGAGCACACCATTGTGCTTGGCTAATTTTTTAGCATTTTTAGAGATGGGGATCTCATTATGTTGCTCAGGCTGGTCTCAGACTCTTGGCTTCAAGTGATCCTCCTGCCTTGGCCTCCCAAAGTGCTGGGATTATGGGCATTAGCCACTGTGGCTAACCCAAGGCCTGAATTTTTGACACAGAAATTTTTTGGAAGCTCTAACCAAAGCATTTCTATGGTTTTTCCTCTACAACTTGGATTGAAATCTACCACAGTAGGGGATCTGAAAGTACCTTTCAGAGCAACAGGGTGAGGGAGAATCATCCACACAGCAAAGTATTTATGGAGCACCTGCCTCATGCCAGGACTTGCGTCAGATGTGAGGGGTACAGACAAGACACAGCCACTACTCTCAGGAAGCTTGCTGTGCCCTGGTGGGAAAAGACCAGAAAACTCTGACAAATGCTGGGGGCGAGAGGGGGTGAGTTCAGAGCCTCTAGGGAGGGAGAGAGGGCTGCCCTGAGGAGATGACTTTAGCTTTGGCTTCTCGGCATACTGTCTCCATATGCCCCTCCCCACCCTCTGAGCCACTATTCTCAGGCCCTGCAGCTTCCCTCTTCTCCCACCAGGCTATCTTTAGACCACATCCAGAGGGGCCTTGGCATTCCCTGCTTAAAGCCCTCCTAGGGTGTCCCGTTTTTTCTCATTTGTCTTTGCAGATATTTGCTCTTTGAGAGAGGCAGTAAGTAGGGAAGCAGGAAAGTCATGAGTGATTAGCATTTGGTATGCAATACATTTTATGATGTGGAGATCAGTAGGTGTGACTTTCCAGTTCTGTTTGTGTTACATCATATTAGTAACAAACTAGCTTTATACTGGAATAATGCGGTCCTGCGGGATGAGGGCGGAGGGTAGGGCCAGCAGAAATGAAGCTCCCTGGCCCAGGCCATGTGAGCTGGCACCCAGTAAGGGTGGGAGCTGAAAAGAGGCTGCATAGCACATCCCACCACTAAGTTAGCTTCAGCAACTGGGTCATTTCCCAACAAAGGAAGAGGGAAAAATTTGGTTAGAATGAACTATTCTCTCTGTGAGCAGCATATGGAAGCTCAAACTTTGTTACAGGTAATCCACTGGTTATGATAGCTTCAGGAGACTCGCGAAGGTCTGTATTAGAACTGAGCTAGAAGACAAGATACTTGATAACACAGAGGGTTTTTCACTAGTTTTTTTTAGGTGGCAATGGTACTACAGATATGGTACACACTGGAGCCTTCAGGAATAAGACGATAAATCTGAGATTTGTTTCAAAACAACCCAGGGTATGGGGAAGTGGGTGGGGGTGAGATTAAATAAGACTAGCCATGTGTTGGCTTGGAGCCTTTAGCTCAAGCGGCTAGGGCGCCAGCCACATACACCAGAGCTGCCAGGTTCGAATTCAGCCCGGGCCTGCCAAACAATGACAACTACAACCAAAAAATAGTCAGGCATTGTGGTGGGTGTCTGTAGTTCCAGCTACTTGGGAGGCTGAGGCAAGAAAATTGCTTAAGCTCAGGAGTTTGAGGTTGCTGTGAGCTATGATGCAACAGCACTCTATCCAGAGCAACAGGCAGACTCTGTCTCAAAAAATAAAATAAAATTAATAAAAAACGTCAAAACACATACAATTAAAAGAAAAGAAAAGAAATTGAGGGGTAGAGGGGCACATTGTGATTCATGCTATTCTGTGCAGACCCCAGGGCAGTGTCTATGTTACATGTACAATTGGCCTGCAAAGTCACCCTTTGATAAAAGCCCAAGGCTCCCTGGAGGTGAGAACTGCAGGCTCAGCGGAGGGGAGTGGTAGGACTGTGCCCCACACACTGGTCCCCGTCAGGGTCAGGTCCGTGCTTACCTCAAAGTCATCTGGACAGCTCCGCTTGCTGTTGTTGTTATTTAGATTTTCCTGGGTGAGCTGAGGTGAGGGCTGCCTCCACCTCCCTGCTTCTGGGCTGTCCTCCCTGTCCATCTCCTCCACCTGAGGCAAGGAACCACTTGTGGGGGTGGGGCTCCTGACTTCTGGTTTCTTCTTGGCATCCTTCTCACAAAGCCCAAGACCTTCCTGGGGACATCTGGTTGGCTTGTGCACCTCCTCAGGCTTGGCTGCTTCCTCCAAAAGTGCATCCCTCTCAAGGTCTTGGAACTGGATCAAGCTGGCAGTATCACCATCAAGAGAAGGCAGGAGGGGGTCTGAGAGTCGCCGGAAACAGCACGGGAGAGCAGGCCCTCCAGGGGCCCTGCTGCCTGGGAAGATGGGCTGGGAAGAATCCTCCAGGCAGGGTGGCTGGGTCTCTGGGGTGCTATCCAGGGTCTCTGGCAGGAAGTCACCGGGTCCTGCAGGGTCTTCCACAGGTGGCTGGAGGCTGCTTTCTGTTTGCTGACGCCACAGCTTGTTATGCCGCTGTTTGCTGTGGGGAGAAAGGGCAGGGAACAGTAAGCAGAGGAGGACAGTGCTCAGAGGTCCTGGGGGGAGAGGGGTTAGCAAACAAGAGACAGCCCCAGATTGGGGCTGGTGGCAGACTCTCACTTATATAAAGACCCTCTGTTATTTGTTCCCAAGAAACACAAGGATGAGAAGAAGCACGAAGCTCATGAATCACCATGCCTTGAGAAGCCCCAAGTGACTTTCTGTCTCCTGGAGACAATATTTTACAGGCACACAGAGGGAGTCTAGACTTGCCATCTGCATATTTGTGTTTATACCTCCTTTTTGTGAACCCAGTCACTTCACTATGTTCCATCTCTCCGTTTCTCCATCTGTCAAACAAGAATAACGATCCTCTCCTGTCTACAGTACAGAGAAACTACGGGGTCGGAGCAGAGAGTATGTGAAGCTCTACACATCATGACATGGCCCTGTATACACGGGAAACATTCGAACATGTCCCGGAGAGCACCAGTAGCAGGAAATATTTGTTTAGGTCAGAGGGATTACAGGTCAGTGTTTAAATGATTTCTTCTGATATTATTTTTTTTTGAGACATCTCACTTTGTTGCCCTTGGTCGAGTACCATGGTGTCACAGCCCACAGCAACCTCAAACTCTTGGGCTAAAGTGATCCTCTTATCTCAGCCTCCCGATAGCTGGGACTACAGGCGCCCACCACAATGCCCAGCTATTTTTAGAGACAGGGTCTCGCTCTTGCTCAGGCTGGTATTGAACCGGTGAGCTCAGGCAATCCACCTGCCTCAGCCTCCCAGAGTTTTAGGATTACAGGCATGAGCCACCAAGCCCACCCTTTGATACTATTGTTTTTATTAATACATTTTTTAGACTACAAGGTAATAAAAGGGAAAGAGAAAGGTTTACAGTGAGGTAAAGAGGCTAAGTCACCCCATGGACCTTAAAGTAATGCCAACACCATGGGTTTGTGAAGATTAAGAAAGAAGGAAATGCAAAGGAGCAGTGGGATTTGAGAGATGTCACGGAAGTGTCAGGGTCCTTCACTGCCTTTTGCTCTGTATACTTGGTCCACTGGGCTGTGATTCAAAGTCAATACCCTGCTGCCCTGAACCCGGCCTGGATAGTCCTGGCTGGGCTGCAAAGTGCTCTCTCATCCTGAGGCCCTGCCTGGGGACCAGCCCTGCCTGGGATCTGGCCACTCTCTGGTTGACAGTGAAGAGCACAGAGATGGCCAGATTTGTTTCCAGACCCTATTTGACCTTGCCAGGGCACTCCTGCACTTCTAAACTTGGCCATGAAGCTGGTAGACTTTAATGGTGGATCAAAAATGATCCAGGGAAGTCTTCTTAACTCAACAAAAAGGGAATGGGGGAAAGTAAGTCCTAAGCTCCTGGCTTCTGATCTGAGAATCTGGGCAACTGG
Source organism: Arctocebus calabarensis (assembly GCA_963573935.1). Classification (NCBI taxonomy): domain Eukaryota; kingdom Metazoa; phylum Chordata; class Mammalia; order Primates; family Lorisidae; genus Arctocebus; species Arctocebus calabarensis. The sequence continues at coordinate 8,681 of CAUYON010085421.1, forward strand.
AGTCCCAGTGGGGGCCTGCCTGGGATCACTGGAAGATCTTACCACCACCCTCAGGGGGGCAGGACAACCTCAGGACTCCATACACTGAGAGTCCCAAGGGCTTATGTACCTGAGCTTTGTCTCTCCCTCCTGCTGTCCACTGACTATGAAGGAGTGACAAGTTAACCCATTCCTACCTCTGGAAAAGGAGGATAAAATGTACTTTGCAGACCTTTTGTTATTTGGGGTGAGAGTTAGAGATTTTTAAAGAAGCCATATTTCGATTTTTTTTTTTTTGTAGAGACAGAGTCTCACTTTATCGCCCTGGGTAGAGTGCCGTGGCGTCACACTGCTCACAGCAACCTCCAGCTCCTGGGCTTAAGCGATTCTCTTGCCTCAGCCTCCCGAGTAGCTGGGACCACAGGCGCCCGCCACAGCGCCCAGCTATTTTTCTGTTTTTTTTTTTTTTTTTGCAGTTCGGCCGAGGCCGGGCTTGAACCCGCCACCTTCGGTATATGGGGCCGACGCCCTACTCGCTGAGCCACAGGAGCCGCCCAAAAGTCATGTTTTCAAGTATTATTCCCCTTGGTCCTGGAATAAATTATATCTCTTCATCGCTATTCCCACATAATTTGCATAAGTCTCTCATGGAGTTTCATAATAGGAGTTAATTAGGATATGTTTGTTTAGTGTTTTTTTCCCCCTTGTTAAACTTCAAGTTCCATAAAACAGGAAGTTTACCTGTTCTTTTCTATAATCAGCAGTTAGTATAGTAAGTGAAATATATGCAGAATAAATGAATAATGCTAAAGAATTGAAAAGCTATTCTGTAGGCAAAGTAACTCTTTTTTTTTATTTTTTATTTTTTATTTTTTTGTCGAGACAGAGTCTCACTTTATCACCCTCGGTAGAAGGCCGTGGTATCACATAGCTCACAGCAACCTCTAACTCCTGGGCTGAGGTGATTCTCTTGCCTCAGCCTCTCGAGTAGCTGGGACTATAGACACCCGCCACAATGCCCAGCTGTATTTCTGAATTTGCAGTTCGGCAGAGGCCGGGTTTTGTTTTTTGTTTTTTTTTTTTTTGTAGAGACAGAGTCTTACTCTATCACCCTCGGTAGAGTGCTATGGCGTTACAACTCACAGCAACCTCCAGCTCTTGGGCTTAGGCGATTCTCTTGCCTCAGCCTCCCAAGTATCTGGGACTACAGGGGCCCGCCACAACACCGGGCTATTTTTTGATGCAGTTTGGCCGGGGCTGGGTTTGAACCTGCCACTCGGTATATGGGGCCGGCGCCCTACTAGCTGAGCCACAGGTACCACCCTCAGAGGCCGAGTTTGAACCCGCCACCTTTGGTATATGGGGCCGGAGTCCTACTCGATGAGCCACAGGCGCCACCCTGCAAAGTAACTCTTAAAATTTAATAAGTGGAAGAATAAAAAAATATATTCTGTAGGCAAAGTAACTCTTAAAGTTTAATTAAGTGGAAGATAAAAAAAATGCTATAAATAAAAGTAAAAGAGAGTTTCAAAAAACAGATCATGCCGGCTCGGCGCCTGTGGCTCAGCGGGCTAAGGCTCCAGTCACGTACACCTGAGCTGGTGGGTTCGAATCTAGCCTGGCCCGCCAACAACAATGACGGCTGCAACCAAAAAATGGCCGGGTGTTGTGGCGGGCGCCTGTGGTCCCAGCTACTTGGGAGGCGGAGGCAAGAGACTCGCTTGAACCCAGGAATTGGAAGTTGCTGTGAGCTGTGATACCACAGAACTCTATCCAGGGTGACAGCTTGAGGCTCTGTCTCAAAAAAAAAAAAAAAACACATCATGCCAAATCTTATAGACGATAGAAAAAGAAGAAATATTTCAAAATTATTCTACTTGATCTGGATATAAGTGATATTGAGATTGGAGAAAATATACTGTTATAAAGGGAAATTACAAACATATTTCACTTATAAATGAATTACAAACTTATTCACTTATAAATTTCACTTATATAATATTAGTTGTTTATTTTTTGAGACTTTGGAAAAAAAAAAAGAAGTTAACTGATGACTTCATACTGAGCCTCAGAGTCAAAGCATTCTATAATAGACATACTCTTATTTGACAATGTGAACGTTACTTTCTTGGCATTATTATTATTAATGTTGCTTAATATTTTGATGCAGTAATTGTCTGTTTTCTTTTCTGAATGTATTTATCTTCATTCATTCTTTACGTGGTTTTTGTTTCTAGTTCTTATCTTAAACATTGTTATTCTTATTAAATTTTAAGCCTTTTAAATTCTGTGGAGGCAAAAAATAGAAACCTAATTAACACATGTATATGTAAAAATAAAAAAAATTTTTAAATTAAAAAAATGCTATATATCCATTTATTCATTATTCTAAAACATTTATTTAGGTGTTAATTTTCTTTACTTTTTTTCTTTTTTAAGACAGAGTCTTGCTCTGTAGCCTAGGTTAGAATGCAGTGGCATCATCATAGCTCACTGCAACCTCAAACTTCAGAGCTCAAGTGATCCTCCTATCTTAGTTACCTAAGTAACTGGGACTTCAGGTGTATACCACCAGGCCTGGCTAATTTTTCTATTTTTGGTAGGGACAGGGTCCCAAACTCCTGGCCTCAAGCAATCCTCCCTCCTTAGCTTTCCCAAGTGCTGGGTTTATAGGTATGAGCTTCTTTGCCATCCTTTAAAAAAAAAAAAACACATAAGAGGGTGGCGCCTGTGGCTCAAAGGAGTAGGGCGCTGACCCCATATGCTGGAGGTGGCAAGTTCAAACCCAGCCCCGGCCAAAAACCTCAAAAAATTCCCTAAAAAACCAAAAACACATTGACACAGTATTTTATTAGGTCAAGATAGGTCAAGAGACATGTGAATTATATATGCTTTACGAAACTCAGGGCTCAAAATTATTATGATAGCACAATTTAAATACAACTCACATGGTAGTTAATATGTTAAGAGACAGAATCTTGCTCTGTTGCCTAGGCTGGATGGAGTGCAGTGGTGCAATCAGCTCACTGTAACCTTTAACTTCTGAGCTCAAGAGATCCTCCCTCTTCACCCTCCCAAAGTGCAGGGATTATAGGCATGAACCACCACACCCAGGTGAGGCATTACTTTCTAGAAGTTATTAGGCTAGGTACTAGGTATATTAACTTGAATAAAATATAATCCTTGCCATTGAAGAGCTCAAATGACACAGACATTTAAAAATTTACCATGTTAAATGCAGAGATAACTATAAAAGAATTAATATCTTACTTTACACAGGAGGTAAAGTTAAGAGAGGACTTAAAACTAAAGAGATTGCTATATGAGGAATAAGAAAAGTTTGCCATGCAGGAAACACATTTCCAGAAGAGAGAACAGGTGCAAATGGGTCAAAATAAGCTTGGAATATTGAGAGACTATAGGAATATGAAAATATGAAAAAAAAAAAAAGCAAACCATACAAAACAAACAATAATTCCCAAATCAAAGTTTCCTACAGTTATTACTATAGGAATTAGCCAGCCTTCTAGTTTACTGTATTAGTAATTAGCTTCAAAATTTCAGTCATAAGAAAGTAGACTCTGACTCAAATAAATAATCCCTAATACAGCTACTCTTGCCTCCTGGGGCCCTGGTCTCCTTACCTATAAAATTTGTTTAGAGGCGATAATATCTCAAGTTCCTTCCAGTTTTAATACTGTTTGATTTTATATTTTAAAGGTATTTAAGATAATCTACCTTCTGCAAATGTAACTGTCACAGTTTCTCTTAGAATATTCCCATTGTCTGTAGTCCACTGAAGCTGAAATGAAAACATTAATTTCAGTAAAAATAAAGCATTGATATTGAAAAAAATCTTAAAACATCAACATAATTGTCATCTTTTACTCATTTACAGCATAAATATACTGTATTCTTTAATTATTCTCTTCATGCATTCACATTCTCAAAGCACAAGTATACTTTACTATCCAGATAGATTAGGTTCCTGAGTTTAGATAGCAAGTATATATAAGTATATAAAGTATAAAGTAGATAGCAAGTATATATAAGTATATAAATAGCAAGTGTAGATGTCAAGAACTACTGCTAACCAAATTTGTCTGAATTTCTGATTTTAAGACAGTGTTAATATGATAATTAAGAGTTATAGATAGCAAGGAATAGCAGCTCTTTTATTTTTATTTTTTTTGAGACAGAGTCTCACTTTGTCACCCTTGGTAGAGTGCATGGTGGCATAGCTCACAGCAACCTCAAACTCTTAGGCTCAAGTGATCCTCTTACCTCAGCCTCCTGAGTAGCTGGGACTACAGGTACCTGCTACAATGTCCGGCTATTTTTATAGAGATGGGGTCTTGCTCTTGTTTAGGCACAGTTCAAACTCCTAAGCTCAAGCAATCCACCCATCTCAGACTTCCAGAGTGCTAGGATTATAGGTGTGAGCCACCACACCTAGCCCAGCTCTAACTTTTTAAAAAACTTCAAATTTATCCAGTTACTAAATTTGGAGAGTAATAGGAAGGCAAAGGATATTGTTCTTCATATTTTAATGCCATAATCACTACCTGGATTGTAATTAGTAGTTTCTTGGTAATTATAGTAATTACCTTTAGAATAGGGAAAACTTTCATAGAAATAACCAATATTTAGGGGAAAACTATACTATGAAAATATGAGGTAAAAGTAATATCTGTAGAGCATATGAAACTATTATCACTTTGAGTTTTCAAATGTGAACAATCCTATGAACAATTAAACTTGCCCATTTATTTTTAAAAGGAGCGATGTGTGAACATTCTTGTATTCAATGCGTGTCTGCTAACTAAATAAGAAATAATTTTTACAGAGAAAAACTCTGATTTAAAAATGAAGATTACTGGGCAGCACCTGTGGCTCAGTGGGTAGGGCCTGGCCCCATATACCGAGGGTGGAGGGTTCAAACCCAGCCCCAGCCAAACAGCAACAAAAAAATAGCCAGGCATTGTGGAGGGTGCCTGTAGTCCCAGCTACTGGGAAGCTGAGGCAAGAGAATTGCCTAAGCCCAGGAGTTGGAGGTTGCTGTGGTGTGTGTGACACCATGGCACTCTACTGAGAGCAATAAAGTGAGACTCTGTCTCTACAAAAAAAAAAAAAAAATAATAATAAAATAGCTGGGGGCAGCGCCTGTGGCTCAGTGAATAGGGCGCCAGCCCCATATACCAAGGGTGGCAGGTTCAAAACCCAGCCCTGGCCAAACTGCAGGTGGTGTCTGTGGCTCAAGGAATAGGGCACCAGCTCCATATACTAGAGGTGGTGGGTTCAAACCTGGCCCTGGCCAAATATTGCAAAAAAAAAAAAAAAAAAAAACCCATGAAGATTACTGTTTTTATTAGAGTCGGAGGTGGAAATTCACTAATTTTTCTTCTTATGAGAGTAATAAGAAAAAGATACCACTAGTTTTTCTTATATTACAGTTATTCAGATGACCTAATAGTAGACTTCTCTATTAGCCCAAATATTATCAGAAGCTGAGAAAGATTCTATAAAAAAACAAGGAATTGTAGTTGTAATCATACCGTTGCTGGAATAATCTCTGAGTTATATACCATATCTCCATTTCTCAAGGATTTCTGTACTTCATGGATGTGATTTTTTATATCATTTACAGTTGGAAAAAAAGATAAATTATGTCTTTCAGGTACCTCATCAGGTTTGAACATTTCCCTTTCAACAAACTTTCTGTGGAGAATATAAAATAAAATGAAAACACAAACTATTTAGAATATACTTTTAGATCAAGACAGAAAAGGTCTCATTTAGCATAAACTTTTGTAAAGTATGATTTACAGCTCTATAGGTAATTTATATTTTCCCACCTTTAATTTTTCCATACATTGAATCACAGAATTCATGCAGATTACAGAAATGTAATATTTTCATTGGTTAAACACCTAAATATATTGGATACTTTCGTGAAATTAAATAAACCATTATTTTCAGTTTAAGTATAATAATGTTTTTAATGCTTACTATGTCAGGCCCTGCATGGAACACTTCACACCAAATATCTCGTTTTAACCTTTACTATGATCCTGTGACATAGGTACAATTATCATTTGCACATCACAGATGAAGGAATTGAGGACTGAAGAAGTTAAATAATTTGCTCAAAGTTATACATCTATTTATTAAATAAGAGAGTTTGGGCCTACACCTATATAATGTGCATAAATATCATGTTTATACTGTTTCCAAAAGGCACCAATTAATATTATATGAAATATTATGTGCATGCGTGGCTCAGCACCTATAGCACAGTGCCAGCTACATAAACTGAGGGTGGCAGGTTCAAACCTGACCCAGGCCAGCTAAACAACTCCAACAAAAAATAGCCAGACGTTGTGGCAAACGCCTGTAGTCCCAGCTACTTGGGAGGCTGAGGCAAGAGAATCGCTTAAGCCCAAGAGTTTGAGGTTGCTGTGAGCTGTGACACCACAGCATTCTACTGAGGGTGATATAGTGAGACAAAAAAAGAAATATTATGTGCTTGAATTTTACAAGTAGACAATATAGAAGATAGATATAGGTGGCATTGCGACATAATTGTAAAAAATAAATATATTAAAGAAAACTTAAAAGTTTAACATATATTATGATTTGTACATTAAATTTGGTGGACTATGGCGGCGCCTGTGGCTCAAGGAGTAGGGTGCTGGCCCGATATATCAGGGGTGGTGGGTTCGAACCCAGCCCTGACCAGCCAAAAACTGCCACAAAAAATTAAATTTGGTGGACTAAGTCATAATGCTGATTGAGATTTAGTAAATAATGAATGGCTTTACCAAATTTTGACTTTGTTCTAACAATGTTCCAGTGCAAATAAATATAAAATGTCTAAGCATGCTCCTAAACAGAAAAGCCATGCATTTTTTTCTTCAGATAGTCTCAATCTATTGTGCTGGGTAGAGTGCAATGACATCATAGCTCAAGCAACCTCAAACTCTTGGGCTTGAGCAATCCTCTTGCCTCAGCCTCCAGAATAACTGGGACTACAGGCATGTGCCACTAGACCTGGTTAGTTTTTTTTTCTTTTTTTTTGTAGAAACAGGGTCTCACTCTTGTTCAGGCTGGTCTCGAACTCCTGAGCTCAAGTATTCTACCTGCCTCAGCCTCTTAGAGTGGTGAGCCATGGGAGTTGACTCAAAAGTCATGTCTTAATTAGGGAATACACATAATACTAGGAATTAGAGTAAGTTCTTACTTAATGTCATTAACACTTAGGTTCTTAAAAACTATAAGCAAAAGACTTAAAATGAAATCAATTTTTTCTCTACACTTAAAATGACTTTCAATAAAAACATGTTGAATGAAACGCTGTTATTTGCACAGCTACTATACGTCATTTTGCTTAAAGAAGCAGTTTCAAAGAATCTATTCATGACTTTAAAAAAAGAAATTATTATATTCATTTTGTTAGATCAGATTACACAAAAACCAGTAAGAGCAACATTAAGTACTAACATCATGACAATCACAGGCATAGAATTAAGTCTGAATTTTAGTTCTGCCTCTGTCTTTTAAGCCAATTATTTAAGCATTATGGATCTCCACTTTCTCACGTGGAGAATTAAGATAAATATATCACTTTACAGAGTCGGTATACTAAATGAGGTCTTGCACATAAAGAACGTAGCACAATACTTGGCACAGATACAGAAAGTACCACATGATTGATGATAATGTAAGTATTATTAATTCCTGAGGATCAATAAAATTAGACGAGAGTACTACAAATAAAATTTCATTACACAAAGAACTATCCAAATACTTTTGTTGTAATAAAATTTAATTACATTTTGATTTCAAATAGCTTAAAGTAAGTATCTTGGCCAACGTTAAAATCTTTAGTCCTATAAAAGTTTTTTCCTCTAAGGTATTTATTAATAATTAGCCAAACCTGAACATAGAATAGTTCAAATGTGTAATTAAAATGATAATAAATCATATCATACTATGGCTTGCCAAACACTTGCTAGAAAACGATCAGTTCAAAAATAAGATTTTTTTTTTTTAAGACAAGAGTCTTACTCTCTTGCCCTGGCTCTGGCATCATAACTCACAGCAACCTCAAACTCTTAGGCTCAAGCTATTCCCTTGCCTCAGCCCCTGGAGTAGCTGGGACTAAGGTACCTGCCATAATGCCTGGCTAGTTTTTCTCTTTTTAGTAGAGATGTGGTCTTTCTCTCTCTCTCTCTTTTTTTTTTTTTTGGTGGTCTTTCTCTTGTTCAGGCTGGTTTCAAACTCCTGAGCTCAAACAATCCACCCATGTCTGCCCATCTTTGCCTGCCGGAGTGTTAGGACTACAAGCATGAGCCACTGCACCTGGCAAAAATAAGATGTTTTCAAATAAATTAATAAGCTATATTCCTTATCTATTCTAATATGTATCCAGGAATATATTTTATATTGTTTATGAATTATTTAAACCAACAAACAAAAATGAAAAAAATGTAAAAGTACCTTAGCTGTTTCCTTACTGCATATACTTGTTCTATTCCCTGTGATACTAATTCTTGAATCTTATGTGCTACTTGAGGATGTAAACGTGAGGGTAATGCACAATTCTCATCTCTAACTGTAGTTTCTTCTTCTTCAAGAGAAGAGATAGGACAAGGGGAAGGTGGCAAAGGGAGGCAGGGAGTCTCTAATTCATGATACTGATGAGCTTGCTGTGTAGGTAACTGTACATACCATCTGAGAAAAGAAAATATTTAAAATTATTAAAATATTTAAATTACTTAATATTATTAGGCTAAGGCAGGAATCATAAAATCATAATTATTTAACCAAAGAAAAAATTATATGTGATTATAGATATGCATACAAAATCCAAAATGACCTCTGCTTACCTCTTCTAAGATCTGCTTTACACATCAACTATACAAAAATCTTTATAAACCTTTATAGAATTTCACAGTGGCCCTCCAGTTGAGGGAGATGCAGGGACATATATATATATATATATATTTTTTTTAAATTTCATATTAAGGAAATTCTACCACAAAAATAAAGAGACAACATTGTAAATCATCTTTTTTTAAAAACTGCATATTTTCCTATTCATCAAACTTCTGTCCCAAACTATACTTCTGTGTTATACTTATCATCCTTTCAACCAGACCATGTATCCATGTATACAATTCCCAGCTTTCTTGGAGACTCTTCCCTCATAGGAGCTCATATTGCCTCTACAGCACTCCTAGCTCTTGTTGGCCCACTGATTAAGAGAATAAACTGAAGGTGAACACAGATATCTTTGAGAACAGTGCAAAAAACAGAAGCTGGGAAAATGAACGGATCTGGTAGGATATTGCTTTAATTGGTATTTTTGAACAAAATTCTTACAAAGACTGACATTGCATGAAATTGAGCTTACTCAGAAATTATATACAATATTCTCCAAACTGAAGGATTTAATAATTTTCTCAATTCATTTTTCTTTTTCTTTTCTTTTTTTTTTTTGAGACAGAGCCTTTAGCTGTCACCCTGGATAGAGTGTAGCGTCACAGCTCACAGTAACCTCCAATTCCTGGGCTCAAGCGAGTCTCTTGCCTCTACCTCCCAAGTAGCTGGGACTCAGGTGCCCGCCCCACAGCCTGGCCATTTTTTGGTTGCAGTCATCATTGTTTGGCAGGTCCAGGCTGGATTCGAACCCGCCAGCTCAGGTGTATGTAGCTGGCACCTTAGCCCGTTAAGCCACAGGCGCCGAGCCTCAATTCATTTTTCATATATCTAAAAGTTTTTTTTTTTTGTAGAGACAGAGTCTTACTTTCTCGCCCCTCGGTAGAGTGCCAAGGCGTCATACAGCTCACAGCAACCTACAACTACTGGGCTTAGGCGATTCTCTTGCCTCAGCCTCCTGAGTAGCTGGGACTACAGGTGCCCGCCACAACACCCAGCTATTTTTCTGTTTTGCAGTTCCAACGAGGCCGGGTTTGAACTTGCCACCTTCGGTAAATGGGGCCAGTGCCTACTCCATGAGCCAAAGGCGCCACCTATCTAATAAGTTTTTTAAGATCATACAAAAACTATATTCCATACACTTAACTCCATTCTACAATAGAAAATTCTTCACCTGGACTGATACATAAAGTAAAAAAGAAAGCTAATATTTCTTATTTAAAATCTGAAGCATAAAAGGCAAAGATGGAATTTGTTTTTTTGATTTTTTTTTTTTGAGACATATTCTCACTTTGTTGCTCTGTATAGAGTACCATAGTATCATAGCTCATAGCAACCTCAAACTCTTGGTCTAAAGCGATTCTCTTGCCTCAGCCTCCTGAACAGCTGGCAACTGGTGCCTACCACAATGTCCAGCTATTTTTAGAGACAGGGTCTGGCTTTGGCTCAGGCTGATCTCGAACCGGGAGCTCAATCTTCCCACCTCAGCTTCCCAGAGTGCTAGGATTACTGGCATGAGCCACAGTGCCTGGCCCCAAAGATGGAATTTTATTTAGAGTTTAGAATTCATTTGTTTGCCATAAGTAATCAAAGATAGATTGAAAAATATAAGGTAGATGGGCGGCACCTATAGCTCAGTGAGTAGGGTGCTGGCCCCATATACGGAAGGTGGTGGGTTTGAACCCAGCCCCTGCCAAACTGCAACAAAAAATAGGTGGATGTTGTGGCAGGCGCCTGTCGTCCCAGCTACTCGGGAGGTTGAGGCAAGAGAATGGCCTAAGCACAAAAGCTAGAGGTTGCTGTGAGCTGTGATGCCATGGCACCCTACCGAGCGACAGAGTGAAACTCTTTCTCTAAAAAAAGAAAAATATAAGGTAGGGGGTCAGTGCCCGTAGCTCAGTGGTTAGGGCACTGGCCACATACACCAAGGCAGGTGGGTTCAAACCTGGCCTGGGCCTGCTAAAAAATAAAGACAATTGCAACTAAATAGTCAGGTGTTGTAGCAGGCGCCTATAGTCCCAGCTACTTGGGAGGCTGAGGCAAGAGAATCGCTTAAGCCCAATCACAGCACTCTACTGACGATGACAGTAAGACTCTGTCTCAAATAAAAAAAAAAAAAAAAAATATATATATATGTATATACACACACACACACACACACACAAGGTGGCTGCAAGTATATAATAAACTATGTTGCTAAATATTTACGGGTGATTTGAGGGAAAAGCCTCCACATGGCATACAGCATATATAGTATATAATATACAGTATAGTATAATTTTTCGGTCAGAATTACCTGCAACCTTTGGGTAATAAACTCAAAGGTCTACACAGCAGTCGTCAATTTAATACTGAGGAAACTACTAGTGAGACATCTATCTGCCTTATAAAACCATTACTTTTGGCTCGGCGCCTGTGGCTCAGCGGCCTAAGGCGCCAGCCATGTAAACCTGAGCTGGCAGGTTCAAATCCAGCCTGGGCCCGCCAACCAACAATGACGGCTGCAACCCAAACAAAAATAGCCGGGCGTTGTGGCGGGCGCCTGTAGTCCCAGCTACTTGGGAGGCAG
>CAUYON010085423.1:0-15450 GCA_963573935.1 Arctocebus calabarensis
TTTCTTTCTTTTTTTTTGAGACAGAGCCTCAAGCTGTCACCCTGGATAGAGTCCTGTGGCATCACAGCTCACAGCAACCTCCAATTCCTGGGCTCAAGCGAGTCTCTTGCCTCTGCCTCCCAAGTAGCTGGGACTACAGGCGCCCACCACAACGCCCAGCCATTTTTTGGTTGCAGCCATCATTGTCGTTTGGCAGGCCTGGGCTGGATTCGAACCCGCCAGCTCAGGTGTATGTGGCTGGTGCCTTAGCCTGTTGAGCCACAGGTGCCGAGCCTATGGGTAAACTTTTCATTCTACTATTCCATTTTAAGAATATAGCATGAGGCCAGTTTCGGTGGCTTATACCTATAGTCCCTGTGACTCAAGAGGCAATAGCAGGAAGATCACTTGAGTATAGGAGTTGGAGGCTGCAGTGAGATATGATCATGTCACTGCACTCCAGTCTGGGTAGAAGAGCAGAGACTCTATCTCTAAGAAAACTGAAAAACAAACAAACAAACGAACACACAAAGAACACAGGGGCTCTTGGGAGGCAGAGGCAAGAGACTTGCTTAAGCCCAGGAATTGGAGGTTGCTGTGAGCTGTGATGCCATGGTACTCTATCCAGGGTGACAGCTTGGGCTCTGTCTCAAAAAAATAAATAAATAAATAAATGAAAATAAAAATCTTTTAAAAAAAAGAACACAGGATGTATTCAATGCCCAATCGACAATTTTGTGTTACTTCAATTAAGACTATTATATTTCATTTTTCTAACAGACATCATTTGATATTAAGAATTCTGGAGGAGTCAAAGGGAAGATGGCCGACTGGTAGCAACTCTCAGCAGAGGCTCCTGAGCAGAGGAAGAAAAACTGCATGGAATCAGACTCTAGCCAAAGGTAGAGAGCTGAGCCAAGAAAGAAGTTTGGCAAGCTATAACTCCAAGGAAGAGCATTCAAGAAAACAAATTTCAATTTTAATAACCAAACGGTGGAAAATAAACATGTTGCGGACCCAATAGAAGAGCTCTGGCAACATGAATAAGCAGAGTAGATCAACTCCCTCAAGAAATAACAAAGGAGATACAACTGAAGATGCCATGCATAGACAAATGGCAGCAATGTCAGAAGTCGAATTCAGAATATGGATCGCAAATAAGATAAATAGAATGGAAGAAAAGACAAATTGAATTTCAAAGAGTAGTTCTAAAGTTGTCTCAAGAAACTAATAAATTCAAAGCCCAAGTCACCAAAGATATGGACATAATGACAAAAGAGATAGAAGAGCTCAAGGAAACGAAAAAGTTAGTTGAGGAGCTCCAAAATACAGTAGAATTGCTTAGTAATAGAGTAGTCCAGGCAGAAGAAAGGATCTCTGAAACTGAGGACAAAGCTTTTAAACATCCCCAAACACTCAAAGAGGCAGACAAATGGAGAGTAAAAACTGATCATTCCCTGACAGTGTTGTGGGATCAGTCCAAAAGATCAAATATTTGTCTTATAGGAATTCCCAAAGGAGAAGGGGATAACCCTAAATTCCCAAGCATCACAAGAGATACAGAACTTTAGATAGCAGTTTCAGAACCCCAGCAAGACTCAATCCAAATAAAGCATCTCCTAGACAGTTGTGATTAACTTTGCCAAAGTTAAGACAAAGGAGAAAATTTTGCAAGCAGCCAGACATAAGAAAAGCATCAACTACAAAGAGAAAAGTATCAGAATGGCTACAGATCTCTCAGCCAAAACATTTCAAGCTAGAAGAAGACGGTCATCAACCTTCAGTCTCCTCAAGCAAAACAACTTCCAGCCCAGGATCCTGTATTCAGCTAAACTGAGTTTCATTTGTGATGGAGAAATCAAATGCTTTAATGACATAGACATGCTGAAGAAATTTGCCATAACTAAACCAGCTCTCCAGGATATTCTTAGACCCATCCTACACAATGACCAATACAATGCTCTCCCTTCAAAGTAAGCTCACTCAGAATTTGTTGAACAAAACCCAACTTCCATAGTGATGAAAGGATTAAAATCGTCCACTGGACATCTGAAAATCATGACACCCAAAACACAAGGCTTATCAATTCTCTCCATTAATGTGAACAGTTTAAATTGTCCTCTAAAGAGGCACAGGCTGCTGGGCAGTGCCTGTGGCCCAGTGAGTAGGGCGCCAGTCCCATATGCCGGAGGTGGCGGGTTCAAACCCAGCCCTGGCCAAAAACTGCAAAAAAAAAAAAAAATATATATATATATATATATATATAAAGAGGCACAGGCTGACTGTCTCAGATACATAAACTCAGACCAGATATCTGTTGTATACAAGAATTTCACCTTACCTTAAAGGATAAAAATAGCCTCAGGGTGAAGGGATGGACTTGTATAATACAGGCAAATGGAAACCAGAAAAAAGCAGGGGTTGCAATTTTAGTAGCAAATACAATCGGCTTTAAACCAACAAAGATAAAGAAAGATAAGGAAGGTCACTACATACTTGAAAAGGGAAACACCCAACATGAAGAGATTCCAATAATTAACATTTATTCACCCTACCAGAATGCTCCTCAATTCATAAAGCAGACCCTAATGGATATGAACTTGGTATCTTCCTGTGCTATAATAGCTGGAGTTTGTTTTTTGTTTTTTTTTGAGACAGAGCTTCAAGCTGTCACCCTGGATAGAGTGCTATAGCATCACAGCTCACAGCAACCTCCAATTCCTGGGCTCAAGTGAGTCTCTTGCCTCCACCTCCCAAGTAGCTGGGACTATAGGCTCCTGCCTCAATGCTCTGGCCATTTTTTTTTTTGTTGTTGTTACAGCCGTCATTGTTGTTTGGTGAGTCTGGACTGGATTCAAACCTGCCAGCTAAGGTGTACGTGGCTGGCGCCTTAGCCCGTTGAGCCACAGCTGTGAGCTGTTGGGTGTTTCCCTTTGATTTAGAAAAAGCCTTTGATAATATCCAGCATCCTTTCATGATCAGAACACTTAAGAAAATAGGCATAGAAGGGACATTTCTTAAATTGATAGAGGCCATCTACAGCAAACCGACAGCCAATACAGTATTGAATGAGGTAAAATTGAAAACATTTCCACTCAGATCAGGATCGAGGCAAGGATGCCCACTGTCTCCAGTGCTACTCGACATAGTAATGGAAGACGTAACCATCGCAATCAGGCAAGAGAAGGCGATCAAGAGTATCGAAATAGGGTCAGAGGAGATCAAACTCTCACTCTTTACTGATGATATGATCCTATACATGGAAAATCCCAGGGTCTCAACTTCAAAACTCTTAGAAGTGATCAAGGAATACAGCAGTGTCTCAGGATACAAAATCAATACTTACAAGTCAGTAGCTTTTATATATACCAACAACAGTCAAGCTAAAAAAACAGTCAAGGACTCTATTCCTTTTACAATAGTGCCAAAGAAGATGAAATATCTGGGAATTTATCTAACAAAGGCCATCAGAGATCTCTATAAAGAGAACTATGAAACTCTGAGAAAAGAAATAGCTAATGATGTTAACAAATAGAAAAACATACCATGCTCATGGCTGAGAAGAATCAACATTGTTAAAATTTCATATTACCCAAAGCAATCTAGAGATTTAATGCAATCCCTATTAAATCACCACTGTCATACTTTAAAAAAAAAATTCTGGCTCAGCACCTGTGGCTCAAGTGGCTAAGGAGCCAGCCACATACACCTGAGCTGGCAGGTTCAAATCCAGCCCAAGCCCACCAAACAACAATGATGGCTGCAACCAAAAAATAGTCGGGCATTGTGGCGGGCAACTGTAGTCCCAGCTACTTGGGAGGCAGAGGCAGGAGAATCGCTTGAGCCCAGGAGTTGGAGGTTGCTGTGAGCTGTGATGCCACAGCACTCTATCCAGGGTGACAGCTTGAGGCTCTGTCTCAAAAAAAAAAAAATCTGACTAATTCTTTGAAATCAGTTTAGCTTCAAATCAAAAATACTAAAAGTGCATGAAGTCAGAAAAAGGAATACAAACAGATAGGAAGAAAGATAAACTGAATACCTCAGATGGTTCATAAAAGAAAGAACAAGCCCAATCCTACTACTTATGAGTTCCTTTTGGTGATCTGAAAATACTGATAAGTATGTCAAGGTCAAACGAAAAAAAGCAAACCCTTTGAAATCCTCCCTGTATTTCAATATGTTTGCCCACGCTAAATAATCTATACACTGGTAGAACTGAGTTATGCTTCTTCCCATCTTAATCAATTGACAGTAATAGTATTTACTAAAAATGATTAGATTTCTACAGCTACATTCAAGTTTAATTTACATGAAAATTTTGACTATGAAATTAGTAACTTAGAATTCTAGTCCCAGATCCTAAAAAGCCAAGCAAGGATCTTTAAGAAGCTATACATAAATAATCTTATACAGCTCTTAGCTAATTTCTCCAAAAAGTAAAAATATAATAATTACAGATGTTCCACTGTAGACCCATTGTGTAGCCCCAGTCTCCTTGCTGCTATATTACTTCTTAGCTGTTTGGTACTTTGGTACTTAATCTGATTCTGCTTCTACATGGACAAAATGAGAGGGATTTCTTCAGAATTACTGCCAGAATTAAATGAGATAATAAACACATAAGTATTTTATATATATAAGAAGGGGAACATCAAACTATACGGGATCAAAGTTCCTGGAACCCCTTTACAGGCCTGCACCCCTACTACATGTGAAGCATTTGTCCACATACTTCCTTTTTTTTTTTTTTTTGAGACAGAGTTTCACAATTTCTCCCTTGGTAGAGTACCGTAGTGTCACAGCTCACGGCAACATCAAACTCTTTGGGCTTAAGCGATTCTCTTGCCTCAGTCTCCCAAGTAGCTGGGACTACAGGCACCTGACACAATGCCTGACTACGTTTTTCTGTTTTTAGTAGAGATGGGGTCTTGCTCTCACACAGGCTGGTCTTGAATTTGTGAGCTCAAACAATCCACCCACCTCGGCCTCCCAGAGTGCTAGGATTACAGGCATGAGCCACCGCGCCCAGCCAGTCCACATATTTCTTTGTTCTTCCCCAACAAATTGCAAGTGCTCTGTGTCAAACCACATTGCCTGTCCCCACACTATACAAGGTCCAGGCAGTCCAGGGTCCAGATAAGAGTCTCCTCCCGCTTCTGTGCTGCTAGCTGTGTCCCCTTCAACAACCCTATACTAAGTGTTACTGCTGGATGTATCTGATTACGCACCCATCACAGGCTCAACACCAAACTCTTCAGTGCTTCGTAAGGCCTGATTTCTCCAGCAAGCCGCCGGAGCCTCTCTTCCACCCTGTTCCAACACACCAGCCCCGCCTTTAACGTACTATCTCCCTTCACATCCCTGGCCTCCAAACAAACTAGAGGATTTGGCATTTCTTGGACGTGGAACTCCTTTATTTTCCTCTCCCTCATTTTTTTGCCTTCTACTTTCTCGGGGAATAACTGTCTTGCACATCTTCTTTCCTAAATCCTACAAGTTCTTTCAGTGATGACTACCACTATGCCTCACGTAAGGCCTATGCTGTTTGCCTCTTCCCTGTCAACCCTCTCGTCTCCCCACTACGAACAAACCTATTAGGGTGAGAGTGAGGTGTGGTACTAGACGTACTGAAATCCTCTAACTCAGTGGTTCTCAACCTTCCTAATGCCGCAACCCCCTGGGGTCAGCACAACCCAAAGAACTTTTTTATGGGGGGGCGGCTTTCGGATGGTTGATAACCACTGGTCCCCACCACCCTGACCAGGCTCTGGCTGACAAAACTAATACAAAGTAGCTCCAAGAAAAGTAAGGAATCTGCTTTTTATTTATTTTATTTATTTTTTGTAGAGACAGAGTCTCACTTTATCGCCCTCGGTGGAGTGCCGTGGCGTCACACAGCTCACAGCAACCTCCAACTCCTGGGCTTACGTGATTCTCCTGCCTCTGCCTCCAGAGTAGCTGGGACTACAGGCACCCGCCACAACGCCTGGCTATTTTTCTGTTTTGCAGTTTGGCCGAGGCCAGGTTTGAACCCGTCACCTTCGGTATATGGGGCCGGTGCCCTACTCACTGAGCCACAGGCTCCACCCAGAATCTGCTCTTTAAAAAAAAAATGCCTTCTGTTGGTATGCTCTCACGAATAGGCACAATGTAAGGGTGTATGGCACACCTCGTGGGTGAGAGGCACAACTCCAACAGGGACCTAACAAACAAAAACTGTAACCTAATTGTACCTTCATATGAATCTGGAAAAAGAAAGAAAGTGGAGGGGGAAAAAGGCTGCCTGATGTTAGCTATGTTACACAACCCAGCACATCTGCTCCCTGCCTCCCTTGACTAACATTGAAATAGGGTTGAGATTTGGTCTCACACTGGGATTGAAGGAGCAGAAACCCAGTGCAAAGCCTCACTGCAGTTAGAAATTGTCAGGTCCAAGAGGGCATGAAGAGGACGGCAGGCACTTAGCCTGCTTTGCAGCAGAGAAGGAAGACTGGGGCCCTTCCAGACTGGTGTGGACTCTGAGAAACGCTAGGGTTCTTTTTTTTAAGAGACAGTCTCACTTTTATTTTCCTCAGTAGAGTGCTGTTGTGTCACAGCTCACAGCAACCTCCATTCCTGGACCTAGGCGATTCTCTTGCCTCAGTCTCTTGAGTAGCTGGGACTACAGGTGCCCACCAGATGTCTGGCTAATTTTTTGTTGCAGTTTGGCCAGGGCCACGTTTGAACCCACCACCCTCAGTATATGGGACCGGCGCCCTACCCACTGAGCCACAGATGCCACCCAACTCTTGGGTTCTTTAACAGTATTATTCAAAATCTTTTACTTCTTTGTTTATAGCTAAACTTTTGAAATTTTACATTAAAATCATTACTTTCTTCTTTAAAAAGAAGTCCCTCAAACTGGCAGTCACACAGCAGATGAGCCCTTATCTCTCCAGTTCACACAGGCCTCATTACTCCCTGTTTTGTTTCACACCCTGCCATCCCTGTCCTTATTCATTTACCCACTTGAGCTGAGCAGGTATTCCAGTTTGCTGCTCCTAACCTGGAGTCGTCTACTTGACTGTGAACCAACTAGATCAGACACGTCTCATCCTGTGGAAGGAGAGAGAAAACAGCTGAAATGACCCACTTCAATGCTGGTCACTAATTGGGATGGAAGGCAGCCAAGGACCTTGGCTCACTACTAAACCTCTACGTACACACCTAAGGCAGAGGAGGTAAATTTTTTCCGTAAAGGAATAGAGAGTAAACATTTTGACTTTTGCAGACCATATGATTTCTGTCACTACTACTCAACTCTGCCATTATAGCACCAAAGCTGCCACGGATATACGTTAGTGAATGAGCATAACTATGTTCCAGTAAAACTTTATTTATAGACACTAAAATTTGAATTTCATGTAATTTTCTTTTCTTTTCTTTCTTTCTTTCTTTTTTTTAAATAGAGACAGGGTCTTTTCTATGCTGTGCAGGCTGGTCTTGAACTCCTGGGCTCAGAAGATCCCCTACCTTGGTTTCCAAAAGTGCTGGGATTACAAGCACGAATCTCCACGCCCTGCTCATATAATTTCCATGTGTCACAAAATACTATTTTTCTTTTAATATTATTTCTTTTTCTTTTTCTTTTTTGAGACAGAGTCTCAATATGTCGCCCTCAGTAGCATGCCATAGCATCATTGCTCACAGCAACCTCAAATTCTTGGGCTTAATTCTTGGTCCCCTTGGGTGGGGACCAGTGATTCTCTTGTCTCAGCCTCCCAAGTAGGTGGGACTTCAAACCCCTGCCACAACACCTGGCTACTTTTTGATTGTAGTTGTCATTGTTGTTTGGCAGGACCAGGCTGGGTTCAAACCCAGCAACTACAGTGTATATGGCTGGCACCCCAGCCACTGAGCTACAGGCCCCAAGCCTGTTTTTTTTTTTGTTTGTTTTTTTTGCAGTTTTTGCCCAGGGCCGGGTTTGAACCCACCACCTCCAGTAAATGAGGCTGGCGCCCTACTCCTTTGAGCCACAGGTGCCGCCCTGTGTTTGGTTTTTTTTTTTGAGACAGCGTATCAAGCTGTCACCTTTGGTAGAGTGCCATGGCATCACAGATCACAGCAACCTCAAATTCTTGGGCTCAAATGAGTCTCTTGTCTCAGCCTCCCAAGTAGCTAGGACTCCAGGTGTCCGCCAGAACAACCGGCTATTTTTTGTTGTAGTTGTCAATTGTTGAGCCCCAGAGTTTAAGGTTGCTACAGCTACACTGACACCATGGCACTATAGCCTAGGCAACAGAGTGAGACTCTGTCTCAAAAAATACAAAAAAAAGAAGAAAAAAAGCAAGAACCAAGTCATAAGTATCCTTATAACTCTTCACTAATTCTGTTAAATAAATGCCTTGCACCAAGAATGGGTCTGATTCACATCTGTTGAATAAATAAATGTCTGCCACTTGTTATATTTTGGTATTAGCTTCTTAAATACTAAATTACATAAATATTCAGTCAAGGATTGCTTAACAACAAAGATAGGTTCTGAGAAATGTGTCTTTGGGCAATTGTATCACTGTAGACATTGTGCACCCAAGCTCTATGAGATAGCCTATTCCTTTTGGGTTACAAACCTGTACAGCATATAACTGGGCTGAATCCTGTAGGTAAATATAACCCAATGGTAAGCATTTGTGTTTCTAAACATATCTAAACATAGAAAAGGTTGGCCAGCACAAGGGTCACTTTGGGTCAAGGCATGAGAACTGCTTGAGGCCAGCAATTTGAGACTCTCCTGAGCAACAAACTGAGACCTCATCTGTATTTTTAAAATACTTTTTACAAATAAATAGAAATTATTACAAAAGGTATAGTAAAAACATGGTATTATAATCTTATGGGACCACCATCATATATGAAGTCCATCATTGACCAAAACATCATTAATGTTGCACACAACTATAATACTTAACATGTTTTCCAGATAACATATAAAGTATTACTCAATTTATTTCATCTAGGTCTCAATATTAACATATAACAGGACCTTGATTCATTAAAGTAAAATAAAATGTTTTCTCTTTGTTCCCCCAAATTCGTCTTAAATATATAGAACTTTCTGCCTTTATCCTTTTACTTACAGAAAATAGATTTAAAGTTACTTTCACAAAAATTTAGGTTTTCAAAATGGACTTTAAATTTATTTAAAGAGGCACTAATTAATAAGTATTTTTTAAAGCCATACACAAACCATATAACTAACCTCCAGGATTTTCTACACTGCTTAGCTCAGAAAATGCAGAAATTAATAGACCCTACCTCCAATAATATAGGAAATACAATGTAGATTTAAATTGCCTATAATGTTTAAGAGATCAGCTGATTTTGAGCCATCATCCATCAGCAAGCATTTTTATACAACTCCAATTTTCAAAGAACATTACATTTTAAAATATTTAGTGACTTTTTTCTTTGAAGCTGAATAGTCATAAGCTGTTAATTATCTATGGCAATTAAAAGACAATTATTTGTAAACCATATAGGAAATGCTGCCCCCTACAGTGTATTTTAAGAAAACAAAGAATTTTTTTATATACATGTAACTCAGAAATTTTGAGATCTAAACATTGCCAGTGGTTAACAACATTCCGTGATTAAGAGGAGTATGAGGGGAAAGGTGACTAGAATTTGATTTCTTCCCTCTACTGTTGCCATTTATGCTCATATCCCATATCCTTCTACATCAGCAGTTCTCAAGCTTCCTAATGCCGCAGCCCTTTAATACAGTTCCTGTTGGTCTTGACCTACAGGTTGAGAACCGCTATTCTACATGAAAGTACACATAATGTGTATACACTCACACACACACACACAAGGACTAACAAGTTTGTGAACTCTTCTTAGAAAAAGTGCTACATATCTCATTGCTGAATATCACTAAGGTCACCTTTGAAGTGCTCCCCTTGGGAAGCTGTGCACCGACGCCAGCGACTAGTCCACCCTTCAAAGCAATTTTGGAACGCTTTCTGGAATGACCATCAGTTATCTTCCTATGAAAGTGTAACAATTAAGTTCATTAACTTGCCCCCGTGTGCTGACATGGGCAGTACTATACAAACAACTCAGTGAAGTTCATTATCTTGGCATATCAGATGTGTCTCACGCTGATTTACATGTGGAGGTATATCGCTGAGTAGCCTGCACTACTGTTGTTGTGTTTTTGTGTGCCATACTATGATGACAGCTCTGATGATCATTCCGAACTTGCTTTGAAGGGGGGACTAGGCACTGGCATGGGTGCACCCATGGGGAGTACCTTGAAGGTGATCATAGTGATACTGAGCAATGAGATATGAAGCACTTTTTCTAGGATGAGTTTGACAACTTAATTGTTAGGTTTGCACATATAGAAACTCACAAATGCTCTGAGGATAAATAATTCATATGACTGGAAAGAATGTGTCCATCAGAAGACTGGAACATAGACTTGCACTTTAAGAGAAGATAAGCGTAAAAGGAATTTTCTTTGTCTCACAAAATGAGAATCTGGAGTGAACAAGGCCAAGGACAGCCTCAGTCTCAGTTCCACTCTCCCTTTCAAACCTGCAGCTTCGGTTCTCAGGAGTTAACTCCACTGTCCTCTTATTTTCTCTCCTTTCTTGGATTACTTGGTATGTGAGTGGTCAGCAAAAAGAGGTACAAGCTCTACTTCAATATTTGACTTTAATTCCATGCTATTTAAACTTCCTGAGAGCACTGCAAATGTTCGATTCCTAGAAACATTCATTGCTATGGGGAATTAAGTAGGAAACAAAAATTCAAGAATAATTTAGCATATGAGGAAGAAAATAGGAAGACTACCATTTCCTAAGTGTGGAGCAGTGAATTGAGAATATTAAAGAAGTAGAGACACAAATTCTGAGACCAGCTAACTCAGAAAAGAAAGGAACAGGAATTATCAACTAGTTTAAGAAGTGAAGGGCAAATCTCAGGGCCAGACAGCACACCAACTGTCCATCATTTAGTTCCAACAAATTTTGATTCAGGAAACTGTCCCATTCCATGAACTTTCTCATGCTGTTCACTCACAATGTGTAGAACCAAATACTCCCATCCCTCAAATCCCAAATCAAATCTCCCGACCAACATAAAGCTTTTAATGACCTCTGGTGAATGGTCATCTCTTTCTTTTTCAAACTATTTAATATTATACTTAATGTACATTTCTTGTAAGGTACTTACCACTGTCTACTATGTATTTTAAATGCTTTGTTTTGTTCTTTAAAGAGACAGAGACTTGTTATTGCCCTGGTTGATCTCAACTCTTAGCCTCAAGTGATCCTCCAACTTCAGTCTCCCAAAGTGTTAGGATTACAGGCTTGACTCCCCACGCCTGGCCTATTTTATATTATTGATGGACATCTTAGCTCCCTTGCTAGTGCACAGACTCCCCAAACGCAATACACTCATCCAGTTTGTCTTTCCAATTGCTCTTCATGTTTACAGAGTGCTTTGCACAAAATAGCTTTTGAGGAGGTATTCATTTAATATATCTGTTGAATGAATCAATTAATAGCTGAGTTTATCCACTATTTAACAGATACTTGAGAGCCCTTAAAATATGATTGGAGCTGAGAATTGAAAGTCAAATAAGGCAGAGGCTACTTTTGGCAGGAGGTTACATGGGTTAAATAACTTAAGCATAGGTCAGTTTCCCCGGCTTCCTATTTCCACTCTCCTTTTTTCACTTTTGAGATACTCATTTCAAATGCAGTTTTTGGAGGGTTTTTTGGGGACAGAGTCTCAAGCTGTCACCCTGGGTAAAGTGCCATAGTGTCACAGCTTATGGCAACCTCCAATTCTTGGGCTTAAGTGATTCTCTTGCCTCAGCCTCCCAAGTATCTGGGATTACAGGCGCCCACCACAATGCCTAGCTATTTTGGTTGTTGCTGTTGTTGCAATTGTCGTAGTTGTCATTGTTGTTTTAGCTGGCCTGGGCTGGATTCGAATCCGTCAGCCTAGGTGTATGTGGCCGGCACCCTACGCACTGAGCTACAGGCGCCACCCTCAAATACAGTTTTTAAAAACCCTGGTAGCTATGTAATTCTGTACTCCTTTCTTCCCCTTTAGAACAACTGTATCTCCGGGACTCTGCTCAGCACTCAGCAGCTTGACAGGGCAGGTACTCAATAAATGCTTGAACAAACCTCAAAATCGTTTCATGTAATGTAATTAAAGAGCAAAAAGTTTTTATTTTTATTTATTTATTTTTTAGAGACAGAGTCCCACCCTATTGCCCTCAGTAGGGTGTCACGGCTCACAGCAACCTCCAACTCCTCGGCTTAGGCGATTCCCTTGCCTCAGCCTCCCGAGTTGCTGGGACTACAGGTGCCCGCCACAATGCCTGGCTAGTTTTTGTTGCAGTTTGGCTGGGGCCGGGTTCAAACCTGCCATCCTTGGTATATGGGGCCGGCGCCCTACCCACTGAGCCACAGGCACTGCCCAGCAAAAAGTTTTTAAATGTCCAGACCCGGAAAGTCATAGAAATTAAATACAGATAAATGTCAATATGAGAAAATCATAGTGATTTAATCTTTTAGTTTTTAAGTTTTGCAGTATTTCCTGAAGGAGCTAAGGAAATTTTGCCCCCAAATATGATTCCTTGGTGTAACAACTTTGAGTTAACTGCCGTTCATAATCAGGAAGCATTGCATGAGGCTTTTCCTCTGTCTACGTAAAACCTGCAGGGACTACTGACCTCCTCATCACATGCTAGTACACCTGACTCCAAGGTCATGCGAAGCACAATGCCTGACTCTAGGGTTAATTTACTGATCAATCTGTTCCCCTCTATCCACATTCCCCATCCCAGCAACCACTTACTGCACCTGTACTTTCCACATTCTCCCCGCTCCCATCCAAAAGTCATCTATAAAGGTCTCTGACCATCACTGGCACTTTCTGTAACCATTGTAATGATTCCCCCTATGCTCATGGTATTTGGAAACAAACCCTTCTCTTATTAATCTACCATAACTGTGAGTTAATCTTTCAGCCAACCAACTAAAGGGAAAAGGGGAAGGTTTCACCATGATCCCTACACTCCTCTACAATTCAATTTTTAAAAAGCATTTGCTAAAACTGCCTCTGGAATAAACAGAAATTTAAACATTAAAGAGAAATTTACCTTTAAGGTTTCATCAGAACTCAGAGGTCACACAATACACTTGCCCTGCCTCAGTATCTTAAACATCCATTTTTTTTTTTTTTTAAAAGAGAAGACAGCCCAAGCCCGGTGTTTGGTGCCATAACTCTTCTTTTGTTCTCATTGATCTTCTTATTTCATCTATGGAAGAGGTCAGTAAAGCAATAATTTCTGAAAAATTGATTATAAAGCCCTGTTAATGGCTGATATGTAAGGGCTATTAATTATCTAAAGTAAAACCAGCTTTTAATTCAGGACGATAACTAGACTCCTAAAGCCTGCCAGGTAGCTACTTTCAGACTTGAAATGATACGGAAAACTAGGTGTCTGTTAGCCTTAAACAGAACTGATTTTGTGTGTTTTCTTCTTCTTTTTTTTTTTTTTTTTTTTGAGATAGAGTCTCACTATGTCACCCTTGGAAGACTGTCATGGTGTCATAGCTCAAAGAAACCTCAAACTCTTGAGCTTAAGGGATTCTCTTGCATTAGCCTCCTCCCAACCTGCTGGGACTACAGGCACCCGCCACAACACCTGGCTATTTTTTGTTGCAGTTGTCATTGTTGTTTTAGCTGGCCCAGGTGAGGTTCGAACCTGCCAGCCTCGGTGTATATGGCTGGCACTGTAACTATTGTGCTACGGGCAATAAGCCTGTTTTTTTTTGTGTTTTAATTAGCCAATACCTTTTTTTTTTTTTTTTTTTGAGGCAGAGCCTCAAGCTGTCACTCTGAGTAGAGTGCCATGGCATCACAGCTCACAGCAACGTCCAATTCCTGGGCTCGAGTGATCCTCTTGCCTCTACCTCCCAAGTAGCTGGGACTACAGGCGCCCGCCACAACGCCCAGCTATTTTTTGGTTGCAGCCGTCATTGTTGTTTGGTGGGCCCGGGCTGGATTTGAACCCTCCAGCTCAGGTGTACGTGGCTGGCACCTTAGCCACTTGAGCCACAGGTGCTGAGCCCAAAACATTTTTAGATGACAACTGACTAAATAGGCATTATGTTTTCCACAAAATGATAGATAAAGTTAAATCTGAAACATAGGAGTGAAATGGTTAAGAGCCCAAACATTAAAAGAAAAGAAAAAAGTTACCCTTTTTAAAGGAAAATCACAACATGTACAGAAATAGGGACGGCAGCATCATGAACCCTAAGCATTCATTAGCCATGTGGCAATGGCTGCTTGTAGCCAACCAGGTTTCAGACTACTTTAAAACTCCAGGCTTCATATAATTCCATTTATAACTATTTCAGTACAAATGAGGGCACAGACTTTGCGTTTGAGTGAAATCCAGGTCACTACCTTTGTGACCCTGGGTTACCGACTTAACTTCTTCAAGGCTTTCTTCTACCTGCAAATCACAGTCCCTGCTTCACAGGATTGAAACACAAGTGAGAAGAGACAAGGCATCTGAAGAACTGAGCCTAGCACTGGCACACGGAAAGCAGCCAATACACACATATGGTACCTACAGTTATTATTACCAAACTAGCATTATTATTAATTTTTGAGACAAAGTCTCATTTTGTTGCCCTCAGTAGTTATGCCCTGGCATCATGGCTCACAGCAACCTCAGACTCTTGGGCTCAAGCGATTCTCATGACTCAGCCTCCTGAGTAGCTGGGATTACAGGAGTCTGCCACAATGCCAGGCTATTTTTAGAGGTAGTGTCTCACTCTTGCTCAGGCTGGTCTCGAACCTGTGAGCTCAGGCAATCCACTTTCCTTGGTCTCCCAAAGTGTTGGGATTACAGGCGTGAGCCACCGCGCCAGCCCTTAGCATTATTATTGAGACAGAATATTTCTGACATTTCCAGCAAAGCTCCAAAAGACAAAATAGATATCAAATATTCACATATTATAAAAAGAGATGGCCCAGAGCTTATAGCTCAAGTGGCTAAGGTACCAGCCACATACACCAGGGATGGCAGGTTCGAATCCAGCCCAGGCCTGCCAAACAACAATGACAACTACAATCAAAAAAATAGCCGGGTGTTGGCTTGGCACCTGTGGCTCAATGGGCTAAGGCGCCAGCCACGTTCACCTGAGTTGGCGGGTTCGAATCCAGCTCAGGCCCGCCAAACAACAATGACGGCTGCAACCAAAAAATGGCCGGGCATTGTGGTGGGCGCCGGTAGTCCCAGCTACTTGGGAAGCAGAGGCAGGAGACTCACTAGAGCCCAGGAATTGGAGGTTGCTGTGAGCTGTGATGCCACAGCACTCTATCCAGGGTGACAGCTTGAGGCTCTGTCTCAAAAAAAAAAAAGAAATGAGATGGAGATCGGGATAGATAGAT
>CAUYON010085424.1:0-11783 GCA_963573935.1 Arctocebus calabarensis
GGGTCTTGGGGTCTTGGTGTGTGCCACACCTTTTGGGGGCAAAACACGATTGTAAGAGG
Organism: Arctocebus calabarensis; assembly: GCA_963573935.1. NCBI lineage: Eukaryota > Metazoa > Chordata > Mammalia > Primates > Lorisidae > Arctocebus > Arctocebus calabarensis. The sequence goes on from CAUYON010085424.1 coordinate 60, forward strand.
GTCTTTTCCTAACAAATGCAACCAGTGTAACATGGTTTCTTGTACCCTCAATGAATCCCCAACAATAAAAAAAAAAAAAAAAGCACAGTCTAAGTTATAGATACATAACTAACCATAAACATAAACTTTAACAAAGTAAAAACATTAGTAATAAATGAAAATTAAAAGATGGAAGAGTAAAGGTAAAAGGAGTATTAGATATCCTAAGTCCCTTATCTTCTAGAATATTAAAATAATAAATATTATCTAGTTGACAAGTCAAGAAATAATGATATGAAGGCCAGGTGCAGATAAAATAGTGGCACCTATTGTCCCAGATACTTGGAACACTGAGGTGGGAGGACTCCTACAGCCCTGGAGTTTGAGCGCAGCCTGAGTAACACAGCAAGACCCCATCTCTTAAGGATACAAAGAATAAGAGGGGAGGAAAGGGAAAAAGAAATAAAGATGTATAAGATGTAAAGATAAATAGGTGAAGATAGCTTTTTTAAGAGTCTGGAGAAAAGGTAGCTTTCTTTGTGCACTTTTGTGCTGTTTCAAAGCCATAAGAATGTTTTATAACCTCTTAAAAGTTATTAAAAAACATTTTTTTGAGATTTGAGACAGAGTCTCACTTTGTCACCCTGGGTAGAGTTTCGTGGCATCACAGCTCAAAGCAACCTGAAGCTTTTGGGCTCAACAGATTCTCCTGCCTCAGCCTCCCAAGTAGCTGGAACCACAGGCACTCGCCACAACACCTGGGGGTCTTGCTCTGGCTCAGACTGGTCTTAAACAGGGTCTCACTCTTGCTCAGGCTGGTCTTAAACTCATGAGCTCAAGCCTAGGCCTCCCAGAGTGCTAGGATTACAGGCATGAACCACGATGCCTAGCCGAAATATTTATTTATTTTCAAATCATCTGAATGTGTGTCAGTTCAGGTTCTCTGGGAAGCAAACCCAAGATGGGGTTAAAAGTGTAAGATACTTATCATGAGAAATGCCTATGAAGAATGTAAGGACCAAAAGCAAGAGTAGTTAGTAGAGAAAGCCTTCGGGCTGTGATATAGGCCTGCCAAATGTGGAAAGAAGGTGAATCAGGCAAGAATGCTCTCAGAATAGTTCCATTCTGCCACTTGAATAGGCAGCTCTAGTACACATACTGCTCTTAGAGAAGCCCATGTTGTGCAAAAACGACAAGACCTTAGAACCTTGCTGTGCTCAATAACTGGGAGGGAGTTAGTGTGGTTGAATGATGCAGGAAATCCCAAAGGCTCTGTAGCTGGTGGCTGTCAGCCAACAATATTCCAAAAGGCAGATCTCTTTCAAGGAAGACATAAGTAGAACACTTCTAGGGCTAACACAGATGTCACCTAATGGAATACTCTGCAGCCATTAAAAATGTTAGAGAGTAGTCATTTGCCAAATCTCCTTGGTATATGAAACCACAGACTTCTTACGTGGTACCACCACGGTAAAATGTTCAAGATAATGAAGCAACCCAAACACCGAGACTTTGTATTTCCACCCCACCTTCAACCAGAACAACTCCAGTTTCATTTACTTCATTTCTCTGTAAGATGTTTGAACAAAGTGCTGCAATGCTAAGAGATGAAATATCATCTCTATCACTAAAAGGAACTTTAAACTGGAAAAAGTAAGAAAAGTGTTTTTAGAATCAACTTACTTATTTTTATGTAAGTCTGAGCCTGTAATACACACACAAAAAAAATGGGAACATGAAGATGTTAACAGTGTTTATCTATTAGGTGGTGAGCTTTTTTGCTGTTATTGATTACTTGTATTTTCTATACTTTCTATAATTAACAATACAAGACTTTGGTAATTAAAGAACAAGAGGGGGCCTTGGCACCTGTAGCTCAGCAGCTAGGGTGCCAGACACATACATGGGAGATGGCGGGTTCAAATCCAGCCTAGGCCTGCCAAACAACAATAACAAAACAACAATGACAACTGCAAACAAAAACTAGCTGGGTGTTGTGCTGGGTGCCTCTAGTCCCAGCTACCTGGGAGCCTGAGGCAAGAGAATTGCTTAAGCCCAAGAGTCTGAGATTCTTGTGAGCTGTGATGCCACGGCAGTCTACCCAGGGCAACATAGTGAGACTCTGTCTCAAAAAAAAAAAAAAAAAAAAGGAAGCAATCTTAAATTCTTACTTTACAAAAAAAAAAAAAAGGAGGGTGGCACCTGTGGCTCAAAGGAGTAGGGCATCGTCCCCATACACAGGAAGTGAGGGTTAAAACCCAACCCCGGCCAAAAAAAAAAAAAAAAAAGCCCTGATCTGACAAATTGACTTCTCGCAACTTCCAAGAATGACAGAAAATAATCTGTCTCTTACCAACTAGTAGGAAAAAGTAGATTTACAAATCATAACATTTAATTGAATGAGTACTTAATTATTCTACATAACATCTTTAATACTTAAAAAGAACAATCAATCAAATCATGGCACTTAGTAGCACACAAATAACTAAAACATATTACTTTTTAGGAAAATTTCGATGACTTCAATATATAAATGCCAGCAACTGACAGATTATTCAGTAAGCATTTTGGTTTTATTTGTAGCCACACCCGAGGTAAAAAAGTACACAAATGTATGTAACTCTTTGGGTTTTCCCAACCCTACAGCCAGGAAAACTTCTAGTATTCTCATTTAATAATCGCAGAATTTGATATATGAGGTCAAGCTCACCAAGTGAGTGACAATGCCTTGGAAAAATCATGATTCACAATTAAGTGATTATTAAACTACACTGGTAAGGCTCCTGCAGAACTCACACATTTCCAACAGGACTCTAAATAACCAGCATAAAAGAAAGTAGAAGGGATTGCACCAATGTACATAATTATGATTCAATAAAATTATTTAAAAAAAAAAAAGTAGAAGGGACTTTAAAGAGAAAGAACTAAAAACTTGTATTTTTCATTTCATTTCATTTCTTCTTAATACACTTGTACTTTCAAGTATAATCGTGTACCAATACATGTTCAAATAAATGTTAATTGACACCACCAGGGATTCCAATGATTGGATTTTCCAGGTGTTGGTGGAATTTTGTTTGCTTTGTTTTGCATCTATGCCATAAACTTAAAAAAAAAAAGAGATAGAGAGAGAGAGAGAGTCTTTATATTTTAATGAAATTTTTTTTCTTTAAAAATAAATTATAGGGCCAGTGGCTCACACCCATAATCCTAGCACTTTAGGAGGCCAAGGTTCCAGGAGTCACAGACCAGCCTGGGCAACAAGACTCCACCTCTACAAAAAAATAGAAAAAAATCAGACTGGCATTGTATGCCTATATATAGTCCCCCGCTACTCAGGAGGCTGAGGCAAGAGGATCACATGAGCTCAGGAAGTTGAGGCTTCAGTGAACTATGCTATACCACTCTCCTCTAGCCCAGGCAACAGAGGGGAGACCCTGACTCAAATAACAACGAAAAAAGTGCACATATTATAAAGCTCATATTTATTCTCTCCTAGATGCTTTATATACCTGTTACAGATACTACCTCATACTATATTAGGTTTTCAGTATAGCCTACTATCTTTACCGATATAGAGAAAAAAAGAAGGAAAGACTACAAGGAACTGTCTGGATTCATCATATTTCTACATAACTCTTTTGAAGGTATTAATAAAAATGTACAACCAAACTGAGAAGGACTCTAAAAACAGAAAGGCTCTTCAAGAAGAAGGGTTTTTAAATTTTTTTTATTGAGTAATAATAATAACACAAAGAAAAATTAACATTCATATTGTCAAATAAGAGTATGTCTATTATAGAATGGTTTGACACTGAGATTCAGTATAGAGTCATCAGTTAACTTCTTATTTTTTCCCCAAGTCTCAAAAAATAGACAACTAATATTTATAAATAAAAATAAAAGATAATGCCAAAAAATAGATCATGCCAAATCTCATAGACAATAGAAAAAGAAGAAATACTTCAAAATCATTCTACTTCATCTGGATACACCTGATATTAAAATTGGAAAAAATATATTATTGTAAAGGGGAAATTACAAACGTATTTCACGTACAAATGATGATCCAATATCCTAAACAACGTATTAACAAGTTGAATTAAAAATTAATCTTTAAAAACACGATTCTAAGAGGAACTTTACCTAACAAATGCAATCAGTGTAACCTAGTTTCCCAGGTACCCTAAATGAATCCTCAATAATAAAAATAATAATAATAATTAATCTTTAAGTAATGTACTTAAGTAAAAATTTTAAAAAATTAATCTTTAAGTAATGTACTTAAGTAAAAATTAAATCCAATTTCTGTGAGAATTATTCACTGTTTTCTGTCTTCTTCTTTTCCTTTCCCTCACCCCCACCCTCCTTCACTGTCTGCTCCTTTCTCCCATGCCCCACCATGTTATTAATTGTCCTCATATCAAAGTTCATATAAGATTCATACTTCTCCATTCCTGTGATGCTTCATTAAGAATAACAGTTAGTACAAATGCTGCAAAATCTCCATTTTTTAAAATGGCTGAATAGTATTCCATGGTATACATATACAATGCCAATCCATTCCTGAGTTGAGGAGCATTTATGCTCTTCCACATTTAAGTGATCGTAAATTGAGCTGCGATAAACAGTCTAGTACAAGTGTCTTTATAATAAAAGCTTTTTTTCCCCACTGGGTAAATGCCCAGTAATGGGATTGCAGGATCAAACGGGAGGTCTACATTGAGTTCTTTGAGATTTCTCCATACTTCCTTCAAAAAAGTTGTATTAGTTTGCAGTCCTACCAGCACTGTAAAAGTGTTCCTCTCTCCACATCCGTGCCACCATCTGCAGTTTTGAGATTTTGTACTATAGGCCATTCTCACTAGGGTTAGATGAGATCTCAGGGTGGTTTTAATATGCATTTCTCTAATAATTAGGGATGATGAGCATTTTTTCATGTGTTTGCTAGCCATTCATCTGTCTTCTTTGGAGAAGGTTGTGTTCATCTCTCTTCCCCATTGATGTATGGGATTACTGGGTTTTTTCTTGTGGATTAATTTAAGTTCTGTATAGATCCTAGTTACTAAGCTTTTGTCTGATTCACAATATGCAAATATCGTTACCCATTAGGTAGGTCGTCTATTTGCTTTGGCTGTTGTCTCCTTGGCTGTACAGAAGCTTTTCAGTTTAATTAAATCCCGTTTGTTTATTTATTATTGCTGGTGTTGCTATTGCCATGGCAGTCTGGTTCGTAAAGTCTTTCCCCAGGCCAGTATCTTCCAGTGTTTTTCCTATGCTTTCTTTGAGGATTTTTATCATTTCATGCCTTAAATTTAAGTCCTTTATCCATCTAGAATCAATTTTACGGTGAGGATCCAGTTTCAGTCTTTTACATGTGGATATCCAATTCTCCCAGCACCATTTATTGAATAGGGAGTCTTTCCCCCAGTGGACGTTCTTGTTTGATTTATTGAAGATTAGGTAGTTGTAAGTTGTTGGTTTCATTTCCTGGTTTTCTATTTGATTCCAAATGCCTATGTCTCTATTTTTGTGCCAGAACCACTGTCTTGATCACTATGGCTTTGTAGTACTAAAATCTAGTATGGTGATACCCCTGGCTTGGTTTTCATTACTAAGAACTGCCTTAGCTATAAGGGTTTTTTTTCTGGTTCCATACAAAATGCAGAATCATTTTTTCCAAGTCTTGAAAATAGGATGTTGGTATTTTAATAAGGGTGGTGTTGGATCGGTAGATTGCTTTGAGAAGTATAGACATTTTAACAATGTTGATTCTTCCCAGCCAGGAGCATGGTATGTTCTTCCAGTTGTTAAAGTCCTCTGCTATTTCAATTCTTAGGGTTTCATAATTTTCTTTATAGAGTTCCTTCACCTCCTTTGTTAGGTATATTCCTAAGTATTTGATTTTCTTTGGGGATATGATGAAGGGAGCTGTGTCCTTATTTAGCCTCTCATCTTGGCTGTTGTTGGCATATACAAAGGCAACTGACTTGTGGACACTGATTTTATATCCTGAGACATTACACTATTTCTTGATGATTTCCAGAGTATTGTGGTTGAGTCTTTAGGGTTCTCTATAAGATCATATCATCAGCAAAGAGGGAGAGTTTGACCTCCTCTGCTCCCATTTGGATGCCCTTTATTTTTTTGTCTTGTCTAATGTATTGGCTAGAACTTCTAGCATTATGTTGAATAGTAATGGTGACAGAAGACAACCTTGTCTGGTTCCAGTTCTAAGAGTAAAATATTAACAGTAGGTCTGTCATAGATAGCTTCAATCAGTTTAAGAAATGTGCCACCTATGCCTATACTCCCCAGTGTTCTAATTAGAAAATGATGCTGGATTTTATCAAATGCTTATTCTGCATCTATTGAGAGGATCATATAGTCTTTGGTTTGCTTCTGTTGATGTGGTGAATACGCATAATAGACTTGCGTATTTTTAACCAGCCTTGCATCCCTGGGATGAAACCTACTATCATGATGTATGACTTTATTTTGATAATAAGCTGTAATCTACTGGCTAGAATTTTGTTGAGAATTTTTGCATCTATATTCATTAGTGAAATTGGTCTGAAATTCTCCTTTTTAGTTGGGTGTTTTCCTGGTTTTGATATCAGGGTGATGTCTGTTTCATAGAACATGTTGAGAAAGATTCCTTCCCCCTCAATTTTTTGGAATAATCTCTGCAGTACAGGAATAAGCTCTTCTTTGAAGGTTTGATAGAATTCTGGTGTGAAACCATTTGGACCAGGGCATTTTTTTGTTGGGAGATTTGTTACTGTTTCTGTTATCTCAGTACTTGAAATTGGTCTATTCAGGAGATCTATTTCATCTGGGCTAAGTCAAGGAAGAGGGTGTGATTCCAATTATTGATCCATTTCCTTCACACTGTCAAATTTCTGGGCATAAAGTTTCTGGTAGTATTCAGAGATAATTTCTTGTATCTCTGTGGCATCAGTTGTTATTTCCCCTTTATTATTTCTGATTGAGGTTATTAGAGATTTTACTTTTTTATTTCTAGTTAGTCTGGCCAAAGGTTTATCTATTTTATTTATTTTTTAAAAAAAACCAACTCCTTGTTTCATCAATTTTCCGAATGATTCTTTTGTTTCTAATTTCACTGATCTCTGATTTAATTTGGGGTATTTCTTTTCTTCTGCTGAGTTTAGGCTTAGGTTCTTCTTCTTTTTCCAATTCCGTAAAATGGCTTATGAGTTTTTGATGTGCTCTCCTTCTGTTTTTCAAATGTAGGCTTCTAAAGTGATAAATTTTCCTCTCAGGACTGCTTTTGCTACATCCCATACATTTTGGTAGCTTCTGTCTTCATTGTTGTTATACTCAAGGACATTAATGATTTCCTTTTTTATTTCTTCCTGCAACCAACTATCATTCAGCATAAGGGTGTTTAACTTCCATGCCTTTGTATGAGGTCGAACATTTTTGCTGGAGTTGAGTTCCACTTTTAGTGGCTTATTGTCTGAGAAGATGCAAGGTAAAATTTCAATTCTTTTGATTCTGTTGAAGTTTGTTTTGTATCCTAGGATATGATCAATTTTGGAGAATATTCCATGGGACTATGAGAATAATGTATATTCTTTATCTTTGGAATGGAGTGTTCTATATAAGTCTGTCAAGCACAGTTGCTCTAGGGTCTCTTAAATCTCTAATATCTTTGTCTTAATTTCTGTGTAGAGGATCCATCCAGCTCTGAGAGAGGGACGTCAAAGTCCCCTGTTATCTTGGTGTTATAGGATATCATATTGCTCAGACTGATTAAGGTCCGTTTCAAGAAACTGGGAGCATTTAAATTGGGTGCATAGTATTTAGAATTGAGATGTCTTCTTGTTATATTTTTCCCTTGACCAATATAAAGTGACTATCATTGTCTTTTTTAACTTTAATTGCTTTAAATCCACATGTATCTGAAAATAAGATTGCAATCCCTCTTTTCATCTGAATTTTCTGCCTGAAAAAATTGACTTCCAACCCTTAACTCTTGAGTTTTAATTTGTCTTTAGACGTGAGGTGTGTTTCCTGCAGACAGCAAATGGATGGCTTGTGTTTTTTAATCCAATCAGCCAATCTATGCCTCTTTAGTAGGGAATTCAAGCCATTGACATTTATTGAGATAATTGATAAGTGTGGTAGTGTTCTATTCATCTTATTTTGTAAAAGTCCATTGCTTAGTTTTGTCCTTGGCATCATTGTGGAAACTAGGTTCTGTCCTTTAATTTCTGGGTGTTTACTTTGCTGAAGGTCCATTGTGATGGTCAGTGTGTAGAACAAGTTGAAATATTTCCTGTAAAGCTGCTCTTGTGGTAAATTTCCTCAATGTTTGCATATCAATAAAAGATTTGATTTCTCCATCAATTTTAAAGCTTAGATTAGCAGGATATACAATTCTGGGCTGGAAATCTTGCTGTTTAAGTAGATTAAGGATAGATGACCAATGTCTTCTGGCTTGAAAAGTTTAATTAGAGAAGTCCACGGTCACCCTGATAAATTTGCCCCTGTAGGTCAATTGGCACTTACTCCTGGCAAGCTTGCAAAATCTTCTCCTTGGTCTTGATTTCAGATAGATTCATCTCAATGTGTCTTGAAGTTCTATTTGAGCTGAGGCAATCAGGGGACCAATATCTCTCTGAAAGGAGAGATATTGTCAGAGATATCTGACAGATATCAGAGAGATAAAGTCAGAATCTTTGGTGATATTTGGGAAATTTTCATTTATAATATTCTCTAGAATGGCTTCCATTCCTTTGGGGCATTCTTCTTCCCTTTCTGGGATACCTATAACTTTTATGTTTGAATGCTTCATAGAGTCCCATAATTCTGTCAGAAAACAGAATTCTCTTTCTCTCACTTCTTTTCTGCCTTTTTAACTATCTGAGTTACCTCAAGAGCTTTATCCTCTACATTTGAGATTCTTTCCTCTGCATGATCAAATCTGTTGATACTTTCTATTGCATCCTTAAGTTCCCTAATTGACTGTTTCAGTTCCTTCAGCTCTGCTATATCCTTTCTATATTCTTCATATCATTCATCTCTTATTTGATTCTGTTTTTGGATTTCCTTTTGGTTATTTTCCACTTTATCAGCAAATTCCTTTACTTTTTTTTTTATTGTTTTCCACTTTCTCAGCATTTTCCTTCATTGTTTTCATCATCTGTATTTTAAATTCCCCTTCTGTCATTTCTAACATTTCTTTATAGGTGGAATCCTCTCCTGTAGCTACCTCACAGTCTCTTGAAGGGGTTGCTCTAGACTGGTATTTCATGTTACCAGAGTGTTTCTGCTGATTCTCCTTCATGAGTGTTTTCTTTTATCTGTCTCCTTAGCCTAATTTTCCTTTCACTCCTTCTTGCTCTTTAAGTTACTGTGCCTCTGTAACTGAGTCCAGTTGTTGTTTCATCTAAGAGATGTTCTAGATCTGTTGTTCTTTAGCAGTAGAGATTTCCTGGAGTGTCATAGTCTTGGCAAGATGTGGAACACCAGAAACTCCACTCTTTTGACTAGGGCCCATGAGAGAAGTTTCTGTGAAGATTTTTGCATTAATTACCACATTAATTTTTCTTCCCAGTGAAAGCTCAGCAAACCTGAAAGCCTTCCTGCAGGCAAACACCTGTGAGACCTGGCAGTGGACTGGGGGCTCTGGGTTAGTGAAGTGGCAAGGAGTGTGCTGGAGGGAAACCCACTGATGGCTTCTGCACAGGTGTTCAGCATAACAGCAAGAAGTTTAATGAGAAAGAATGGACTATAATGATGAATAGACCACTGCTCACTGATATGTGTAGAACCAAAAATATAAAGTTACCAATTAATATATTCACCTTCAGTGACCAGGAGGTGTAGAAAGTTTAGCTACTGATGCATGAACTGACTCATATAACCCATCCACCAATAAAGCATATTTCTGGAATTTCATTCAAATATCAAGAAATATTTTTCTACTTTTTTTTATGTTACTATTAACCAAAGAAAGGATTCCCTTGACCTGTAACTGGCAGTCTAGATAATATATACGCATCTGTCTATAGAAATAGAAATGGCATGAGAATTCATACTAGCCTGCAAAAACGAAACCTACGAGACAGAAATTCTTTTCAGTGAATGTGTGTTTTGACACAACAGAAGAGCTAAAATTGGGAGAGTAGAGTTTAAAAAATAAATAAGGATATACAGTGAAAAGTAAAACTTCTACAAACCCTGACAACCCAGTGGCAAATGAACCCACTGTGAATAATTTTGTCTATTTCTAGACATATTTTATGTCTAAACAATATAGAGGTATACAAAATTTAGAGAAACAAAAAGAGTATCACAAAATTTTGCTGTTTATTATTTTTAACATCTGCACATTCCACTAAAACTTTACAACAAAGATTATTAAAAAAGTTGCCATAGTAATTAACAAAGGTTGTAATCAAGATGTAAAAATCAACAACTGGAGTACCCAGCACAAAGTAAACATTTAACAACTGTTTTAACCACTCTGTCCCAATACCAACCCATATACAGATAACGAATATGTCCTAGTCAAAAGAAGATACAGAGAGAAGCAGGTGAAGGTTCTATTTAAAATGTAGCAATATAGTTAGACAAAGGCCATAGTGAAAACTAGCTAAACAAGCAATTCAAATATAAGAAAAATTGATGGATTTATGCAGAACATAACTAACATGGAATATTTAAGCTCACTAACCAAGAAGATGGGAGAACATATGAATGTCAAAAACTAGATGTTATCTTCTCTTATACTTAAAGTGGTTTTACCAATGTCATTATACTATGAACATTATCTAATATTACATGATACACCACAATGATGAGATTATTATTTTCCACTAAATTGGAATGAAGAATATAAAGATAACTTGTTATAATACCAAAACAAAATTGTAGCGCTACCTTAACAAAGGATAAACTTGTTTACTCTGTGTGTATGTGTGTGTGTGTGTGTGCGTGTGTAGAGACAGAGTTTCACTTTATCGCTTGTGGTAGAGTGCTGTGGCATCACACAGCTTACAGCAACCTCCAACTCCTGGGTTTAGGTGATTCCCTTGCCTCAGACTCCCAAGTAGCTGAGAGTACAGGCGCCCACCACAATGCCCGGCTATTTTTTTGATGTAGTATGGCTGGAGCTGGGTTTGAACCCTCCAACCTCAGTATATGGGGCTAGCACCCTGCCAACTACCACAGGCACCGCCCAAACTTGTTTACTGTTAAATTTCTAAAAATACAATGTTGAACTTAGGCCATTTAAACTTATGTAACTGGGTTGTGAGAAATGAGGAAGAAAATATCAGGACTTAATAAGGTAGCAAAGAGTTATACAATAAACAGACTGCCAATATTTCCTTTAAAATATTAAATGACCAAGTTTGCTGATACTTCTTAGTCACAAGTAGTTTGTCATTTAAGATCTCTTCAAGTTATGATAAAGTAGAGTTATGTACTGAGCCCAGATGAACATTCCTTTCATTTCTTATTTTATTCTGGGGAGGAAAACGATTATATTATATAATTATAGTATAAACAGAAAACATGAGAGGTAAAACCCAAAAGGAGTTGAAGATTTATTTTTTTTTTTTTATTATTTTTTGTAGAGACAGAGTCTCACTTTATCGCCCTGGGTAGAGTGCCGTGGCGTCACACTGCTCACAGCAACCTCCAGCTCTTGGGCTTAAGCGATTCTCTTGCCTCAGCCTCCCGAGTAGCTGGGACTACAGGCACCTGCCACAG